>JASUUG010001056.1:0-168230 GCA_030449905.1 Luvunga scandens | reverse complement strand
ACCTACATTTGTAGAAGAAATGCTTTTTAAACAGGTCACCCATGGGAAAAACCTAACCTCAAAAATTTGCATAACATCATGGTTGGCAGCCAAATCCTCTGAACTGACTACTACCTGAAACAAAACCAATTATTTTTAAGAAAGGCAAGGATTTAAAAGAATTTGAAAAAATATATATATATATCATCCTTAACAGGATGAGGATCCATGTACTCTTGAGCTCATTTATGAACTTCTATAGGCCATGTAGCACTGAACATTACCATCTGGCGAGCTGAACAATTTTAAGAATTTTTTCCCAAGTCAGGGAAATGTCTGTCAGGAAAATATTTAATTTGGATTGACAATGTATCCAAACAAATTCACATATGTAAGATACAAAAGCCCATATACAACTACAATTGACACTGCAACAATGATTAAAAGATGAAGACTTCTACACATCATTACAACAAATACCCATCAATAACAGATTTCCAGCGTAGCTTCTTCACTTATTGTACATTTTTTAGATTATATTTCTCTCACTCTATACTTCTTTTACCAAAAAAGAAAAAAATTAAGAGTAACTACTAGAATACGGTGAAGAAAATAAAAAGAAGAAAAAGAAAAAGGTTTTGGAATGAAAATTAAAGGGCAGATAAGTATTTGGCCACTTAAATGTCATTATCTGATGTTAATAGTTTTTACAAGGTGGCCCTCCCAAATAAAATATTCTGCCTCTGCACCTTGTTCCAGTTCAAAAAAGATTCCAAGTGATAATTGCAAGGGAGAGAAGAAACAAAATCATATATAACATATACCCAAAGATATCTTGCTCAAAATAAATCGAACTGGCTCTTCGAATCCCATATCAAGCATTCGATCTGCTTCATCAAGGACCTACAGATAGTTTTAAACATCAAGTCATTTCAGATTATGTTTAATACTTAATATTATAAATGAAGTTTTTTACAAACTCTACTGATACAAAGCACTATTGCTTATTTTGTGTACTCTTAAAATGTAATGCTCTTTCTTCTACTTTTAATCTTGTTCAGTTTCATTAGGATTCTGTTTAGGAATTTAAGAAATCTTGCTAAAGAATCCATTTTCCCTCACAAAGTTAGGAGTTAAGGAGTTAATATACTGATGGCAAAGCCTTCTACAAACTGTATTAGAACTTCTGCTTATCTTTCCATTAAAAAAACTCCCTTGAAAATTTTCTAGTTGAGACCACTAGGGGACTTAAGAGACTCTTGAGGTTTTCTACTTTTTCTCATCCACTTTATTCATCCCATCTTGTAATAATTTTGACAACTTTGCAAACTTTATCTCCATCTTAATAAGCCAGACATAAACCCCAATTAAACCACCCACCCTGAAATTGAAACAAGAAGTTCCAACATCTGAAAAAAAAGCACCAGTGCTATTTATAACTAAATCAATACATAGAGATGGAAATTAGATGACATTATTCTAAACAACTGTCCTTACCAAAAAAGAAACCTCTGAAAGGTGGCAGACATTCATTTCAATCAAATCTATCAAACGACCAGGTGTTCCAATCACAGTGTCCTGTGCACACAAGAAAAAGAATGTCATATTACTAGGTAATTATAAGAAAATCTTGCATATGGCAAGTGCCAACTACCACATCATAGAACAATATACAGGCGCAATCATGAAAATAACCATATGCTTCCAATGAAAACAAAAGGGACAAATTATCTTCATGCTATTGGCAAGACTCAACTAGATCTCCACATGATCAATAAAATTAACGCAATAGAAACCTATCTCTGTGTGCCACACACAATCTAAAAGCATCAAATGAATGGTAGCCAACCTTGACATCTTCATTTTCAATGCCTTTTTAGCATAAGAAATGTAAAGATAGCCGTACATAATTTTTGACGCAGATGTATATAGTTACAGTAGAATTAAGAATTAGAGTTGTTAAAGCTGATTTAATGGGCTACTTTAAGTAACAAGCAGTACACAGATCTGACAAATGAGAATTCAACCATGAAGAACCATAAAAGTGAAGGATAAGATCAGAAGGAAAACTAGGGAAACATGCCTCATGAGAAACCAAACAACTGCCGGATTCTAATACTCTATATTTTATGATATGCAAAGATCAAACTGGCATTACAAGACTTGAATCATGCCTTAAATTCTCAGAGGACCACAATCTAGAGTAATTACATAAAATTGAATAACAAAGCATCAATTAGGCATAACTAACAATCCAAATTAAGAACTGATTCAGACCTAAGACTATAAAAGACATCATGCAAACTTCATATCCATTAGGACACGTAAAGTTGGAGTCTAGAATGGCCTAATATACAACTGAACAGAGAAAAATAAGTGAAGCTAGCCAAAAACAATTAGAAAGATGAAATGGAATAACTTAAAACACCAGACTGTAAGGCTGTAATTTGAGGTTGTTTCGAGGTTCCTCCATACACACAAACAGACCTCACACCACAAGGTTTCCCCACATCATTCAAAACATCATAAATCCGCCACTAGCACTGAAAGTCAATAATTGAGTTCGTGCTTTGAGGAATGTTTCTCATAGCATCAACTAAACAAGACAAGTAAGAGATAACATAAACATGGATGAAAAGAAAAATAGGCAGCAATACAACATCATTAAAAAACATGTAAACAAATGAGATAGGTACACTCTAAAAGATCATGCTTGTTTCATACTGTGGTAACAGAAATACAGCACAAACAAACATTTTACCACTTATACACTCTCTGTAGCTCCTGATGGATATATATATATGTATATATATTAACATTCAATTATAATTGCATTGCAAGATAGAAGAAGCTTTTAGTGGCTTGATTGCTCTTATTGCCACTCAACAAGTATCTATGTTACTAAATGCCTGGACTAGAAAAATAATACAATGGCTGAACTCCTAGAAAATCCTCATGCTACATTATACCAAGAAAATCACAGAACTATGCATTCCAAGAAGCAGCCTTTCGACCATTCAAAATGTATCATTCTGTTTGTAATCTAAAAGCTAAAACTCCAGCACAAATAATCATCTAAAGTCACAATAGCTAAATGCTATTGTCTTACCTAAATTACCAAAAATTACACCACAAATCCACAACCCACCCAGGAAAAAAAAATCAAATCAATATACCCACCAGAGCCAGTCTTTGCTATCCCCATAAAATCACGACCGTCCAATAAGAAAGGCCACGCATGAGACTGAATTGGAGATGGATTCTTAAAATTCTTGCAGCAACCCAATACATCATCAGGAAGCTTAGACTTAGTAAACGACTTCAATGCCTTATATTTAGCTTCTTTCACATCCTTTCCAGTAACCACCATTTTCCCATCACCTCTTCTCTATACAAAAGCTAATCGTTTCACCGTCACCATTTTCACTTTCTTTACCATTTGCCTTATCTCATATCTTCCATGTTCTTCTTCTTCTTCATCTTTTTCTGCTTCTTATGCACACCATCATCATCATCGTGATTCTGTTCTGATATCTCAATTTCTTCGAGCTCTTTCTCCTGCTTCTTCTTCTCCTTCTTCTCCTTCTTATTCTCCTTCTTCACCTTCTTATTCTTTTTCTTTTCAGCTCCATTGGCGGTTTCAATCGCTTCAAGCTTTCGTTTTAGCTTCAGTTCGTTTTGTTGTTGTTCTTGTTCTTCGGTTTCAATCTCTTTGTGCTTTTGTCCTTCTTGTTCTTGTTTTTCTTATTGCTTTTGATTTGTTGGGTGGTGTTGCTGTCTGTGGGTTCGCTGAGTAGTGTTGCATCATTCATTTTTCCACCCATTTTCCACCCATTGCTGAATTGAATGAATAAAAAGAAGTGAAGTAGAGGAAGCTCAAGCTCGTGTTCAATCAACTGCTAGTGCGAAGTTGCAGAGCCGACGTCTAAATTTTGGGCACTAAAAGGGTTTCTATAATTTAATGCTTTGGGGTTTTAAGACTGTTACGTGGACGAATTTGGAGGGAATGTACCAAGGACGTGGCTGAATTTCGCAAAAATGCCACCATACTCATTTGTTTAATAGATATGATAAAGTTTTCTTGAAAAGTCCAAAATACCCTTGCGACAAGAAAAAATGGATTACTCCGCCTTCTTCAATTTGAAATACAGAACAGAATTTTAATTAATTCTTTTTTAAGTACATTTAATAGATAAATTATACACTATAAATTAACTGTATAATGACAAGTGCTAGCAAAATCGGTCGCTGGTCCTGTATGTATGGCGTTAGTTCTGTGAAGTTGACGTGAAGGAAGTGGTTGGAGTTGAAGCTCTTTCCTTGGTGTATTGCTCTATACATTCAGCTCTGTTACCGGAAGGGATGATGAACCAGTATACGACAAACTCATTTTGAAGCAAGTATGATTTATTTAATAATTGTGATAAAATATTGAAATTCAAATACTACATAAAAAATAAACCGGTGATCTAATACACCCATTTAATAATTGTCTCGTATCACCTAAAACAATACAACTTAATAACTCATTTAATACATATTTAATATGATTTTATATCAAATATTGCACACCCATTTCTCACAAGTTGCACTCTTTTATATCTCTAACTAATATTATATATTGATATTATAAAATATATATGTGTATTAAAATATTATATATTCTATCTACAATCTTATAAAATTGAACACTAAATAAATGTTGATTCTTCACCAAAAGAAGAGAATCATATATAATATTTGAGTTTTTATGATAAAATTCTATAAATTAATTTAAAATTGAAAACAAAAGTATAATTTAAAATTTGCAAATATGAATTAGTTTTGGTTAACTTTTCAATAATTGTATCATTAATTAAGTAATGAGTCAAGAAATTAAACCCTTATGCAACCAAAAATTTATACACACACACAGATATATATATTTCATGTTGATTGAATCAAACTCATTTAATAATTGTGTCAATTTTTATAGAGATGATACCTTTTTCACCCCCAAAGTTTAATATAGTAACCAATTTCATCTTTATTATTTAAATAATAGCTCATTTCATCCTCATTTTTTAAACAATAGCCTAAAACACACTTTGGTTAATTTAATGTTAGTATATTATATAATTCATTAAGGGCAAAATAGAATTTTCAAATAAGGATCCTTGTCATCCGTCAATTTGACAATAAACATAATTAAGAAAACATCTACATTTGTGTATAAATTTAAAATTTAAGGATAACTTAATGATTAAACAATAATAACACTAAATAATATGTAAAATATATATTCAGGGCAAAAAAAAAAAAAAGATTTCACAGGCACCACAATAATTTTTTTTATCCTTTAGTTTGTCTTGAATTTTAATATGGTAAAGATAAATAAATAAATGATCAATCAATACTATTATTTGACCAGAAATGAACACAAACTCCTTCATTTAATTTTAAAAAATACACTAAAGACATAAAAACACATTTAAAAATATTGCACAGTAAAGTATATATTGCATTAAAGTATATGTATTTTTTTTAGGTTATCCTTAACCTCAATAGGGGCAGTTATTCGTAATTAAAAAAAAATACTATCATCAACATCATCATGATTATTATTATTATTCAAAAAATTAATTAACTTCATTAAAAAAAATTAATGAACACATGTATGCGTAAATGCATTATTTTTTTAGCTTGATTCATTCCTAAATTCATATCGGTAATGGAGTGATGCAGTTGGAGACTTTGCTTGAACCCTTGCTTGGTCTATGTAATATTAATAATGTGGGTAACGAACCATTTTCTTTTTCTTTTCTTTTTTTTTGGTGCTATTAGTATGCTTAGTAAAAAATTCTAATGCACCCACACCCCCCCCCCTTAGAGAGGACTATACCTTTATTAAATTTAAGATTGTAACTGTGAGGAAAATAACATTTTACTCTAGTAAACTTAAGATCAAAGACAGATATTACCTTTGTTTTTATGATAAGACAAAAATTACATTCTTATTTAACCATATTGTGTTATTATTGTTTTTTTTTTGTTTTGTTTTGTTTTTCATATTGTGTTATTTCATATGTTAAAAGAAAAGAAATTTTCGGTGAGTGCCGAATGCCAAGCTAGGACCTCTTACATCGTAGTTGTTGATTCATTCTTCAAAAGCACGATTAACATTATAAAACAAAAATAGGTATGTCCCCTTCCCCATCCATTATTAGCAAAATAGAGAATACATATCTGAGAGCTAAGCATACAAGCAGCAATGTTGGAGCTAGAAGTCACTTTTTAATTTAACCGCATTGCGTTGTCTCATATGTTAAAAATAAATAAATAATTCAATAAGCGCCAAATGCTGAGCCTGGTCTCATAGAAGCATCATAAAATAAAAATAGATATTTCCCCTTCCCATCTACGTTATTCAAATAAAGGATAAGGTACAACATTTTCTAAGGGGTGTGGGTCTCACGAGGGGTCTACACTTAATTTTGTGAGCGATTGTAGTTAATATTAAATATAAGATAACAAAATTCTAATGCATTAGGAGCTTTAAATGTAAGGTACAATCCTCACTAAGGGGTGTGAATCTTATGTGAGACCCACACTCAATTTTGTGAATAGTTGTAACTAACATGTAAAGTAACAAAATCCTCTTTTCCTTATGTGTTTTTATCATTATCAACTGACATACTGAATAGAGTATTACAACGATAATGAGTCCACTTCAAGTTTTATTCCTAGTGATAATGACTTGTTGAAGAGTAATAGCAAGAAAAGGTTGATGGTAGAAGTTCCATACTTGGTGAATTGCAAAGATTTAGAATTGATTTAGCAAATATACTAACTAGGCGACAATGAGTATCATTAGACTTATTGAATTAGTGGAAACAACCTTTGAAGACCTTCACTATTTTTTCTACAATGGCTTGTGATGATATAACCTCTCATGTCAGCAGTGATGTTGGGGTTATCTGGTATTTTTTCTACAATGGCTCGCAGATGCAATACCTGAATGCCTCGTGTCATAATAAATGCAATCTTATAGCTGATAAAAGACAAGATGACGACGACGACGTGATTGAGAAAATCTAAAGATAAATGATTTTTACCAATGTACTTCTTTTGTTTTAGTAGTTAGAGTGGAGTATTGCATATGATTGATGGTGAAGTGGGTGCCAACTTAATTTGGTTCGTTAAAACTATAGGGATGCAGTTTTTACGTCTTAGCGACGCAGTTTTTACTTCTTATTATAGGTTTGTAATTAAAGTGTATTTGTATCTTAATTTTATTATTATTTTTTAATTAATAGAAATAAAGCACTTTATTTTAAATTTATGGTGTTGCTATATTCGTTCCAATGATCTAATTATAAATGCAAAGAAACTTGAAGAATTTTAATTTTATATTAAAAAAAAAAGATAGATTTAAGCGCTATTTGGTGGGCCTAGAACTGGACTGGAGCACAAGCTAGCGTGAGCTGCAACTTTTTGGGTAGTCCCACCTGCTTGCCACCTCAGTTGTCCTCAATTGAATTCCTCGTTAAGGTCCCAACAAGGATTTTACCAGAATTTAGTTATTATTCCCTCTTGAGTAATGCCATGAATGGTATTATAATAATAATCAGAGTCCTTGCACTCAAATCTTTACTCTCACCATTGTGAGTGCAAGAACTCTCTCATTTAGTCAAAGGCCCATTAATTTATAATCTTCTTAATTGAAAATATAACTTTGTCGTTGATGTTTTATAATACACATATTAGTTTTTAGTGAATATGAGTAAGTGTTTAGTAGTTTATTAGAAAAATTGTATTTGAAAATGAAACTAGTAAAAATATATTTTTGTAAATTGTCTGAAAATTATAAAATAAAATTTATTTGTTGTTATGGCGCGCTTGTTTCTCCTTTTCATTTAATTTTCGATAAGATTAGATGAAATAGAAAAGATGGGCCCAAATGAAGAGCGGGGCGAGGAGCGTCGGTTTGTTTGGGGTTAATTGACTGTTCCCTCCTCACTTTGGGCGGGTGAAAACACGTGACTTTATGCTTTATTTTGTTTACCAGATTTTCCCTCCCCTCCCCCGTCAAGTTTTGGTTATCGAGCAATGGTATAATTAAAATAAAATGGTTATTGGATTCTAACTGCATGCCTAATATTCATTTCTTTTCATTTTGCTGTTATATTGCCTTTTACTTGTAATGAGGTGAAGTAACAGTGTTGCCAACACTTCATGTGGGCGTGTGGCCATTAGGGATGACAATGATATCTATAAACCTGTAAATTCATCCAAACCCACCTGCTGCAGGTAATTTTGTAAGTTGCTGGCAGTTTGAAATTATAAATTGAAATCCGCACTAGATTGCGGGTGGGTTTGTATTAACAAAAATCACGATGGATTCCTGCATTGATATTTGCCAAATCTGTAGTTTTTTTTAAATTATTTTTAATTTAATTTTAATTGAAGAAATATTTCAATCTAAAAATATACTTACATACTTATTATAATTTTGATTAAATTTTCTTTAACTTAATACATGGATTATTTCATTATTATAATTTTGTTTTTCGGATTAGTATTTAAAACGTATTATTCTTTATATTAAGTATAAAGTATACAAATCCATACAAAAAAAAAATCATAAGTTATATCTAAAAATAACAATTATATTGGATTGATGTTGAAATTTTAATTTTTCATTTATATTGATTAAATTTCCAATTGAATATGTTATGTAAAATTTTATGTTATTATTATAAATTTACGATTTCAAATATGAAAACCCTCAAAAAATCCACAGGATATCACTACGGGTTTGGTAATTGCCAAAACCTGCAGCGAGTGAGTTTTTTTAAAAAAATTAAAACTCACAATGGGTTGCGGGTGAGTTTGATTTAAATTTTGTACTGGTATGTGTTTGATAATGGCAAACCCGCTACGGGTGGTGCCTAATGCCGTCCCTAGTGGTAACCCCTATTTGCATGTAGTCGATAAAACCTTAGAACACATTTTTTTTTTCTTTTGTAAGGAAAAATCTCTATACAAGAAGATAGTATGTTCTAATTTCCTCTACTTTATATGACAACTAATTAGCATTTGAGTTTGGGTAATATTATGGCTGCAAAGGGATTGCAGACCCTTAAACTTTCTAACTCCAACTTAACAGTTAGGGCCTAATCACCTTATGATATAGCAAAACTATTAAATTAACTCTAGCCTATTCCACTAAAAGCCTAAAGTTGAACTCTAGTAACTCACATAATTAATAAAAGTTTAGTTAGCTAAAACTCCTTTTAATTAGTATTAGGCTTGGTCTTAGACTAATAACAGTTGACCCTCTATTTGACACTCATAATTAAAATTAAGCCTATGATAAATACATGCCTTTTTAATTATATATTTATCCTTAAGTCACCATTTATTCTAATGATCACTTTTAATCTATCTATCTTTATAAATAATTTACAAACAAATGTTATGATTCAATAAACAATTTATTGAATGAACTACGACCACAAGTTTAAACGATTGTGGCCGCAGTTCTCATTACTATGTTCGTTCACAATGATTGCGGCCTCTGGGAAGATTAACACCTCATGGAAATATAGGACCTCATCTTTGATTCTTCTGCTATATACTATTATTTAGGTTATTTATTATTATTTAAGACAATTTTTAGTTTGCAGGTTGTACTTTTGATATTTTTGAAGTTGGAGGATAATTTTCGTAAATTTAAATAACACAGAGATGGTCGTGCGTTAAAAATAATAATAATAATAATAACACAAGGATCCATATGGTCTTATGGCTCTTAGGAAGGTGGTTCCAAATTGATTAATCTAGACTTGAAAGTGTAGAATTTGAATCAAATTATGAGATCTACTGTCATTGACTTTTATAGCCCGTTTTTGTCTTTCTTCTCAACTGGGGCCTTGGCAGTATGGCAAAAGCCAGATCCAGTTTCTTCCAAAAGTTTTGGTTGTTACTATTTATTTATCCTGCGGAAATTCAATAATTCATAATTTAAAAAAAAAATAATGAGGAAAAAGGACGGCTAAAACTTTTTGTCTACATACGTATATAAACCATGCTGAAGTAAGTTATAATCAGGATGAAATTGTAAGTTATAATCAAAATCAAATTGCATTTGTGATGGCTTATAAAAGTTAATTCTTTTATTCACCCTATCAAAATCAAAACCAATACAACAACAAGCCCCAAAGGCGAAGCGATTTTAATTTGTACCTATGGCTCCACAGTCAGCAATGGCAGCGTCTCAAATCACCAACGAAGAAGCTGATCATAATCGTGACTGGGAAATAAAGCACTTTATTTTAAATTTATGGTGTTGCTATATTCGTTCCAATGATCTAATTATAAATGCAAAGAAACTTGAAGAATTTTAATTTTATATTAAAAAAAAAAAGATAGATTTAAGCGCTATTTGGTGGGCCTAGAACTGGACTGGAGCACAAGCTAGCGTGAGCTGCAACTTTTTGGGTAGTCCCACCTGCTTGCCACCTCAGTTGTCCTCAATTGAATTCCTCGTTAAGGTCCCAACAAGGATTTTACCAGAATTTAGTTATCATTCCCTCCTGAGTAATGATGGTACAGTTACAAATTTGTTGTATAAAATAATATATACAAACTAATGTGATATAACATGAATGAATGGTTAAATGAAAACATTATTGGGTCCACATTTTTTTTTGTTTATATTTTCATTCAACCAATCATCTAATACCATGTTACTTTATGCAAGAGTTTGTAGCGGTAATATTACTCTTAACCTTTATTAAATTCATTTTGGGAGTAGGCTAGTTAATATCCTTTTCATTAACCAGTTGCCTGATAGCTCGTGCTTAATAATGTTGTGCTTCTAACTTGTATATTTGCGTGCGTATGAACTTTGATTTGATCTTTCCAGTGCACTCTACACTGGGAAATGTCATGGTCTAGGGAGTTCTTTCTAGGGACAACGTCTGAGATCTTCACGGATCTCAAATTGATTGATCTAGACTTTTTTTTTTTAATTCAATCAATCTAGACTTGAAAGTGTAGAATTTGAATCAAATTAGGAAATCTACTGTCATTGACTTTTATAGCTCGTTTTTGTCTTTCTTCTCAACGGGGGCCTCAGCAGTATGGCAAAAGCCAGATGGCCAGTTTCTTCCGAAAGTTTTGGTTGTTACTATTTATTTTCCTACATTTTTCATTATACTCTAGTACTTTCTTAAATTAATCTTCTTAAAAAAATGGTAACTATTTAGTCGTTATAACGAGTTTTTTTTTTATTAATGTTTATTCGATATCAGGAAAAGAAAAAAGAAATATTAGGAAAAAAGTAGCTATTTATCTTGCGGAAATTCAATAATTCATAATTTAAAAAAAAATAATGAGGAAAAAGGACGGCTAAACCTTTTCGTCTATATTACGTATACAAACGATGCCGAAGTAAGTTATAAACAGGATGAAATTGTAAGTTATAATCAGAATCAAATTGCATTTGTGGTGGCTTATAAAAAAGTTCATTCTTTTATTCACCCTATCAGCATCAAAACCAATACTACAACAAGCCCCAAAGGCGAAGCGATTTTAATTTTTACCTATGGCTCCACAGTCAGCAATGGCAGCGTCTCAAATCATCAACGAAGAAGCTGATCATAATCGTGACTGGGAAACAAGGAAAAAAACTGTAGGCCTGAAATTCAAACCGACAGCTGTGATACTTGCAGGCCATTATCTAGCTGGGAAGGTGTCTGGTTCTACTGATGGCCCGATTTTTCCGCTCATTCAAGAAGTAGATGTTTATCAGTATGAACCTTCAAAACTGAAAAGTAAGTATTCACTACAAATGATGTTTATACATAGTAACTTGCTTTCTGATCTGGTGTTCTTTACCATCAATTTTGTTTATTAATTAAATATTTCAGGTAAAGCTTATGATTTTGGTGACGGGAACATGTACTTCTTCTCACGTGGAAAGAAGAAATTTAAAACGGGAAAAATTCATGACAGAAAAGCTGAGGGTGGATTTTGGAAGCCGGGCAAGGTCAATGCTGTTAAGGATGAAGATGATAGGAAAATAGGCACACAGAGGTCACTGACTTACTACAGGAATGACCCAGAATCGGGTAAAGAACCAATAAAGACCAGTTGGCTCATGAAGGAGTATGTTCTTCTTGAGGGGCAAGATGAAAAAGAACCAATGGTAGGTAGCTAGATTAATCAATTTGATGTATTTTCAGTATGTGTCTCTACTTTCTTTATATATATACATATATATATAATGCTTTTCCAATAAAGGTTCCGCACTTTATTAAATTGCAGTAACCCTTATTGAAAATTTTCTGTTTATATAGACAGTATATGTGTATAACTTCCCCACTTTATTAAATTGCAGGAAATCCTTATTGTATAACTCCAATATGTTATTATTACGATTAGTAATTATCTTTTGTACATATTTTTTAATTTGTTTTTTCTTAAATTGATGCAGACGCTCTGTTGGGTTTACTTTCATGACAAGAAGCGAAAGCAAAGTGAGAGGGAAAATGAAGTATATGACAATGAAAATAATCAAAGTTCACTGCCAGATGTGGAGGAGCCGGAGGGATCTGCATCTTCTAAAATAAAAAACCTCCTCGATATGTCCACCTCTGAGATTCATCCTGGTGTTCCCAGGAAACGCCAACGCTCTTCTTCTGAGCGTTCTTATAATAATCCTCCATTGATACACTGGAGTTCGAACCCTGAAGCTGTCACTCCTGAACAAACGCTTCCTTCTTATTATTACCCAAATATGCCAAATACTGGATTTTGTGTGGGTCAGTCAAATGTGTTCCCTCCGGGTCCTAATTGTAATCCTCCATTGTACTCTAATTCAAACCCTGCTGCCTCCACTCCTGAACTTCCTTCTTCTTACTCTTACCAAAATATCGATACTCGGAATTACTGCCTCAGTACACTTGCGGAACCAGATCTGGAAAACTGGGAACTAGATCTGCCCCCAATGTGGCCACTGGACAATACACAGCTGCTACAGGAAGACCTATTTGAAAGCTTTCCCAATACAGCAATCACCCAAATCACCAATCAGAATCATGATCCAAGCTGCTTGAACTCTGCAGAGAGTACTTTCTGGTAACCTTCCCCCCATGTGGCTACTGGACAATACCAAGTTTGAAGAATAAATGATTGCTACTTGCTACTAATAGCGTTTCGCTTTCTGCTTGTGAGCAAGAGCCGCGATTAATATGTCCCCGTCTTCAGTTTTCACTCCTTTTAATATTTGTATCAGGCTTGAATTTAATTTGCTGTAGGCTTCTTTTGTTGAGATGTGTTTCATGATTATCTGTCTGTTATTGATTTCCCTTTAAAGTTGTTTTCATGTTAGTTTTATGGGTCCAGCTACTTGCAATTATTTTTGTCTTTTTGAAAGTGTAGTTTCGACAGTAGGATGTGTTAGATACATAGATCCGGATTATTAACACTTCAATCCTTGTTATATATTGAAATTCTAAAAATTTGAAGGTTTTAAAATTTTGATACATAAATTCGGATTGTATCAAATTTATTAATAATTAGATAATTAAAAATAAGCAACATTGTCGGTGAAAGAAAATAGCATGGCAAAATTGAAAAAAAAAAATAATAAAGTTGCAGAATAAAAATAAATAAATCAATCATTAAAAAGATTTGTTGGGGTAGTTGTTTTAGAGCAAAACATAAATATGAGCATATGGGTACTAAAAATGAAAAAAAGAATTGACAAAAAATATAAGGGGTTCAATTTAGAAAATTAAAGAATTCCATAAATTGGAGTTTTCTCAACTATCCAAGATATTTTCTAGCTTGATAATTGTGTCAACATAGGACTAGCTAGTTGTATGATAATTTTTTTTTATGGATTTTTTTACGAAAACAAATAAATAGAACAGAATTTAGTTATGGTTTGTTTTGGTATTAATAAGAGTGTATAGAGTAAAAGTAATTTTAATGAAAAGGATAAAATTATAAAATAAAATTTATGTGAGCCATTTTTTTTATTTTATCTGATTTCATTGAATTTTTAAATGAAAAGGAGAAATACGTGCACCATAATAATTGTTATCCAAATAAAACGAAAAATATTTGAAAAGTGAAAACAAGAAAGCATGGTGCTATTGGCATGCCTCTAACATCTATCAAAACCCCACTTACATTTTTATAAATTTACTATTACTTAAAATTACGAGGGCAACAAGTTTGATTCTCTTTAAAACCTTTCGTCATTCCAAAGTCCAAATATCCTTTTTTGACAAATAAAAATCTACAAGTTTGTGGACTCCGTAGTTATTCTATTCAAATGTGAAAAAAAAAAATCTCATCGAACCTTTTTACAATTAGAAAAAAGGAAATAGGCGCGGGAGATTTGATATATTTTCGCACGCTGGTTTTGAAGGGAAATTACTGTTCTCTCCTTGTTTTGGGCGGGTGAAAACACGCAACTTAATGATTTATTTTGTTTTTCAAAATCTTGCCAAAATATGACAGATATAATCAAACCCTGCAGCCTCCACTCCTGAACTTCCTTCTTCTAACTCTTGCCAAAATATGCAAAATATGATGGGTGGTTCTTCGGGTGCTCTCGCTGACTCAAGTGTCTATACTCCAAATTACTGTTGCAGTACATTTACAGAACTAGATCTGGAAAACTGGGTTCTGCGACTTAAAGAACTGAGAAAAAATGGGCTTAATTTAGAAAACTAAAAGAATTCTATAAATTGGAGTTTTCTCAACTATCCAAGATATTTTCTAGATTAATAAATGTGTCAACATAGGACGTAATAGTCAATTTTATGGTCAATTTTTATATTAACAAGGGTGTATATAGTAAAAACAATTTTAATGGTCAAGCTCTTTCTGCTATAGAACAAATGAATTTCATGACAGTTAAGGGAAAAGACCAATAGCTGCAATGAAGTTGGCTCTTGTTGATTACAACTGGTTGATTAATGATTTTCTTCTTTCCCCCCCGAAATGAGTTCATGACTAGTGGCTGATTAATGATTAAATGGAAAAGATCTGGTAGAATATGGAGAAGAGGGAAAGAAGAATGAGAAATTGATATTATCATAATATTTGTGAATAAATTATTAATAAAAAAGAAAGTAAGGGATCCAATTCATAAAAGATAAAAGAGGAGATGTACACAAACGAGCTAACATAAGTTTATTCTTATTTTATTGTTAGTGTTTGGTGAATATGAATACCATGTGGGTAGTTTGTTATAAAAGTGATATTTGAAAATGAAATAAGTAAAAAAGTGGAGTTATTTGAACCCATAATTTTATTCTCCACATTTATTTTCCAAACGAAACTATCGTGTAAATTTAAAAATTAAAATTATACTCTATAAACCCTTCAAATTTCTAAACATGACCCTCATTATTTGTTCCACTAATCTTCTTCTTCGTTACTTCCCGTATTTCATCATCCCTCCATTACAACAGTGAATGGTAAAAGCATGAAGGATGTGATCAATCTTTTTAACTTTAAATATTATCGATTGATACAAATATTAAAGGTTAACTACGGTGATTGTCAAAAAGTACAACTTTGACTGTGCTGAAGCAAATCCAATGAATCTAAAAATTTGAGACAATAAATTATGGAATTTATTGTTGAAGGGTTTACAATTAAATCATCCGTTTAGATATTGGATTAAAAAAAATTAAAAAAAGATCTTGTGTTTCTTTTGTCAGCCATTCACATTCATGAAAAAATTTGTATCATTCATAAGGTGATTTTTTATTTTTTTATTTTTCTTTTATCCTTGAAAGTAATTTTCTTAATAGATATTTTGGTAATAAAGACATTAGTGTGGCGATTGTTTTAATGGTTAAAATGACCCCACACTTTAGTAAAAATGTATTTGATAAATGAGTCCTTGATTGATTGTCCGAAAAATTATAAAATAAAATTTATATGGGCTAATTTTTTTTTTTATTTAAATTTTAAATGAAAGCAAGAAATATGTGCAGTGATAATTGTCATGCAAATAAAATTAAGACTAATAATAAATATTCTAAATTTTTTATTTTAAATTTTATCTTAAATAATATGTCATTAATTGAGTAGTTATTAATTTTTTACAAGATCTGAATGAATCAAATGTGTTATCTTACTAGTTAATTGATTAATGCCACATTATTTAACATAATTTTTAAAAATAAAAAATTTAATACGTGTAACACTAGTCATGAGTCACTTAATCAATTGCTGTCAGACTATCGAACTTTGCCTTCAAGTAATCTTTCATGCATGGGTCACGTCGTCCTGATATGTTAGCAGTTATCAGCTTTCTCATCTTCTTGCATAAATCAATTGGCAACTTTGACATCATTTCTTGTTGAGTTTTGTCAAATTTTATGCTTCTTAATTTTTCTCACGTCTTCTTTTTTATAGGATGCGTTTGGAATTGAAGTGTTGTAATTTTTAAATTATAGTTATTATAAAAAAAAACTATAATTATGAAAAAAAAAATTAATATTATGTAGTAAATATAAATTATATTTTTAATAATTTTGATAAAATTATTAAAAATATAATAAATTTTTCATAATATAAGTGAAAAATCATATCAATATAACTTGTAAGCTACAGCAGTTATTGTTTACCAAACACTTTAGTGCTGTAGCTTTTAAACTACAACTACCCAACCTCAATACCAAACACACCCTTAATCAGACAAGCCGTAAATAATTCGTAAGAATATTAAATTTGAGTGAACAAATAGAAATGAAGAAAATAAAGCATACTAAAATATAAACTAATTTTTACCAAAGCTATTGAAATGGCAAGCGTGCTAAGTGGTGCAACAGTTTCATCATTTGCTTGTAAATCAGTTATATCTGGGATGTTGGGCAGCAATGAGATCCAGAAACCAAGCTACAATGTATTACAATTACGCAAACCAAATAATTAAATAATCACAGAAAATTTTGAACTACACTGTATTTGGTTTTATGAACTCAAAGGTCTAATGGGTTTTCACTAGCGCACATGTTTCCCATTATCAGTTGCCTAGCATGTTAATAAAGTGGAAATAAAAAAGGGCCTTTCACAAAATTCTAAAATAAAAGTGAAAAGGAAAGACGAAACATCCTCTTATATCTATTGAACTGGTTCAAACGTACAAATACTACTACAAAAAGGATTTTTACTAGCACTTGATTTTTTGACATTTCATAAAAAATATTAGATAGTAGTTGTTTTTTTGTCTGAAATTTAAATAGGTCTGAATTTAACTAAAATCTGAATCGGTCTGAATTACATATGCCTAAATGACATGTTTGTTTTTCTTTTTCAATATCTAAATATAAGTGGCATCTTGTTTGTTTTCATAAATCACAAACATTTGAAATATGTTTATTTGATATTTATGTCCTTATAAAAATTATTTATACTTGTTATAAATTTTAAGAGTTAAATACATGCACATTACAATTAATAATTGATCTTTAAACAAAAGTATTATTACATTACTCCAAATGCAATATTTAATCAAACTTATTATACTGATTAAAATTTTTAAAAGATAAGACAAGGCTAATCACGATGGCAGATGCAATAGAATATCAAGACACTCAAATTCGTAAAATTTTATAAGACAAACTTGCTAAATCGAGAATCCGAACGAAGATTTGCATAAATTATTTTTCAAGAGAAACTAGATAGAAAAGCATATGTAGTTTTATTTTTATTTATTAGCTAGGTTTTCTACGTCCCAAACAAAACTATTTCAAGTATGGATAAAATATATAACAGAATATTTATTAAAAAGAAAAAAGAAAAAGCACCTTAACAATGGAGATTCAATGATTGCTATACTTGAAGAATTCCAGTGTTAATGAAAAAGAGAACAAACCAAAAAAATAAAGAACGTGACTTTCATAGAGAAAAAGAGGGGATTATGTTTTATAATATAGGAAATATGTATATTTAATAGGGATATTATTGAGATATAGTATTTATTTTCTATTCAGACTTTTTTATTCAGATAAAAGTCACGTAACTGTATTTTTTCTATTCAGATATAAATATCTGAAAATCAGATATAAGTTACAAAAAATAAACAAATAAATTTAAAAAAAATTAAAATTAATAAATTTTTAAACTTTAGACATTTAAAAAACAAGCACTTAATAGTTGTGTACAAATACACTATTTTTCATCTTTAACAAATAGATATCACAAATTATTATACCAATATGTTAATAAAATAAACATCAAAGATAATTGACAATAAAGTATGAAAGATTGAAAAATAATCATTATAATTATTTTAAGTGCAACTCGAACTGGGACTTATAAAATCCAAACCTCTTAATTTTGGGCCATAAACCACTAGACCCTATAAAATTATATTAAAGTATTATATTTAAAAAAGTAACAAAAATAAAACAACAAAATCAAAATCCCTAAATCTAAATCGAGATCTCTCTCCCCCATTTCATTGCATTGTCAATCCTAACTTAGAAACAAACCCACCCCCCACGCCACCGACATGCCCATAACTTGCATCACTGCTTTCGACTAGCCACTACCGTCATCTCCCATGCACCAAAGTCTAGTCTCTGTAGCTTCCGCTATCATCAATACTCAGTTGTTTGCCACCGGTAACTGCTGTCATCACCCGCAGACCATAACAACTTCCAGCCATCATCAATACTCAACCGTTTGTCACCATTGTTGAGGTGCTGCTGTCACTGCTATTTTGCCTCAATCTCTGTTCAAGGTAAGCTTAAATGAATAACTGAGTTAGGTTGAATATAGAAGTTAGTAGGTAGATTAATAGCAGCAATCAGAGAGCTTATCGTACAAAATTTTTGAAATGTCAAGGATAAAATTGATTGTTCAACTTTTTTGATCTAATTTATCCTATCTAATTTGTTCAACTTTTTTGTTCGTACTCTGTGTATATATGAATTTATACAGTTATTATTCCTTATGGAGTGTAATTATCTGTTTTTAAATTTCTTATTTTGTTTTAGAAATTGATTGAAGTATTTTTTTGCTCTGTTGTAGCCATTCCTAGGAAAAGGCTACCAATGTGCAGAGTAGTTGTTTAGGAAACGCTTGTGCGATGGCACTTTTAGTGAAGTGTATAAGAGGTTATTAGTTATTGCTTTGTTGATTCATTGTTTTGTTTACTTTATGTGCTTATTGTTTGCACATTGATGTGATGAGGTTGAGTAATATGCTTTTGTTTAGTCTATGAGGTTTCAAGGGGTTAGGTATATTATAGAAGATTAAATATGTTACGTGGGGTTGAGCGATATGATGAGTTATTAAATCGATAGATTAAGTACTGTGTTTTCTTTAATTGGGTATAAGAACCCTTGCAAACTAGTATCCCTTTTTAGGAATGGGAGAATTGCCTTCTTGATAAAACTTCCTGCTTTGTTCGTTGGCTATAAGATTTATGGTTTAATTACTTTTCTGATCTCTAACTTTTTTACTCTGTAGAGTCTAGACATAAAAATTGAAATCAAGAAATCAAAAGTTCAATCTTTTCCATAGCTAATGTGCTCATGCATATGGTCTAAACATGAAATTAATGAATGATTTGATTGAACATTTCAAGTGTGGAAGCTCAAAGAGAAAGCTCATGCATCTTGGTCCATGTGACCTTCTAATTCATGTTTATCACTTTATAAAAGAGACTGTTCAGAAACAGATTGTAATTAACTCTCTAAGCTATTTACATAGTGAATCTCAAATACTTCGTTTATATTTCACCATCTCAACACTATCTCTATTCGGCAGCAAATTCAAAACTTTGGTGAATTATTTTTCTTAGTCAGAGACGAAGGCAAGACTTTGCAAGAAATAAAAGTGCGAATACAGAGGAAATTGCAAGTTCCAGATGAAGAGTTTAGTAATGTATATAACCCTTAGATTTGTGTCTCATGTTTTCCTTATACAAAGTTTATTTCCTTTGCTTCGATAGGAAGTGGAAATGTTATATTAGTAGTGAGTAAAGACTGGATGACTGGTCATTTGTATTAGTAGAGCCAGATTTCATGTATTTTTCTCATTATGCATCATGCAATACTAGAACCACCCTTTTCGGCTTATGAATGATCTGTAATGTTCAATGAATCATATTCTTTACCATATTATTCAGTAAAGAAATTTCCTATTATTAGCATTGCTGGTTTTTCATTTCAAAAAATATGTTATTCATAGTATTACTATGTTTTTAGTTTTTCTTAATGGTGGATATCAATCTAAGAAAACTCCAAGCAAACTCTAATCTGGGTTTTGTGATTTGGTTTACTTTGTGTTCAACACAGGAGCTAAAATTCCAGCCATTGGATTGGAAACATGGCAAACTGGGGGAGAGCTTTGTGCTAAAGCTGTGAAAACAACATTGTCAGCGGGTTACCGAGATCAAGCACCATGGAAGGTAATTAACATATTAACTACTATGCACTATTTTCATACATGTGCCAAAAGAGAGAAGAGAAAGAAATGAGAACATCCACTTTCTTTTCTTTCTTCAATTTAATTATCAGTCCGCTTCAAACTTAAAAGGATTTAGTAATTGGGAAACCCTTATTTTAAAAAAAAAAAAAATTGCAAAGTGCTATATTTGGAAATTGGTTCATGTCTTGAAAAGCAAACTGATGTGTAATGTTTGGCTTATAGTGGCCTTCTATTTCTGTTTTTCACGTCGGCTTAGTTAATTTCTTCACTAGATGTTTACGTTTTGATCATTTTATTTTTCCTCTTTAAGCTCATTAAATATCTTTTTTTTCATTTTTTTCAATTTATGGCTTTCAGTCCAATCGATCATTGTTGAATGTGGGCACTATAATTGCTATAGTGCTTGTTAACTTATTGTATTTGATCATATACTATAGAATTGTTCACGTTAAATTTAGACAATGAGATATATTACAAAAATATAACTTATGCTTGCCAATTTCCAGACACCATTATCCATGTCATCATCACTGAATACTGAAGCATTTATTAAGTGTTTTCTTTAATACTTGATAGAATACTTTTGGTGAAGCAACTTGTGGTAATTGAGGGAAAATGAAGTCTTGAGCTTCAACATGGAAGAGTGAGATTAAAAGATGCAAGTTAAGGAAATAGAAAAAGAAATTGTAGAATCTACATGTTGACAAGTTAGTTATAACCTACAATCATGAGGTAATATATGAGTAATTTATGAGTGTTTTTGCTTCAAAATATCCAAGATTTATTTTTTACGGTATACTAATTGATTTTATGCACTTGTAGGTGGGAAAAAATGAAGTTGTGGATGGATATTAAGTGACCTTGTTGTGCTTTTTATGTTTTTGGTTGGAAACTAAATTTAGTAGTAATTAGTACCTATTGTTTAGAGATTGTCGAAAATTTAATTTGGTACTTATGTTTGTCTTTTTCAAATAGTGGTGTAGTTGAATTGTTTGAATTTAAGTGACATATTTGGGATGTTTATTATATGAATTGTGTTGCAAGATATTTTATATTTAATATGTTTTGAGTTTTCTTTTGGTTGTACAACAAACATGAAAAGTATAATTAAAATAAAAATATATTATTAACCAAAACAAGCATAACATTATTAAATACTGACACTACATATTTAAAATAACACTAATAATTTTGATATTATTGAGTTAGTTTTTGATACACATAAATTACTGACATGTAAATAATATCATCAAATATTAGCATCATCGTGTCATTATTTTAGTGATATTATAGTGAAATAAATTATTGACACTAAACATTAGTGTCAGTGTGTTCTGCCTTGAGCATTATTGACATAGTTAACAAATGCTAGCAAAAGTGATTATTGACACTAAATTAGTATGAGTAAAATCTATTTTTTTAGTATCGAAGGAATATAACCACTACTTTGGTACTCATACAATCACGTAAACTTCTACAGCAATTAGGGAGTATACTCCCTATATGGTACATGAGCCTAGCTCCCATACCACCACTATGATTTTTCAGTAGCAAAATTTAGTTCTTACACAACTACGTATTGGTGCCGTAAATTCAAATAATTAATATGTATTTTGCTATGACAATTATCTAAATAAAAGAGTACACTATATTCTTTAGCCATGAACACAAAATAATATCTAATAAAAGAGTAAACTATATACTTTAGCCATGACCACAAAATAATATCAACATGACTTTATCAAAATAATATCGACATGACTTTATTAACGATAAAAGAATTCATTTGACAAGGATTTCAAGTCTGTATTGTTTGAAAATTCTTCTAAGAGGAAAACAACATTGTTTCTTTTTAAAGAACAGAAAGAATAAATACAATTACCAAGAACAAAAACAACAATACAGTATTTCATAAAAATAAAAACACGTTAATTCTAACCTTAAATAAATGAATGACCAGTCCCCAAATTGAGAAGAGAAGGTACTTACTCGTTCCTGGAATACATATTTAGAAAAGACAAACAACCAAGTGGTGATAGAAGTTCTTAGTGCTCACTACCACAAAGTCTTGCAAGCATTGTCAAGGCTACAAATTATTATTCATAACATTAAAAAAAGCTATGTAATAACCGATTATTTGTTTACGAAAATGCTATCATTCCATTATGCATAGAATGACATTTGCAGAACTAAAAAGATGCTATTATTAGTCCTCAGCAGCAAATTTTATTCCCTATATGTTACATTTTTAATAGCTATTTAAAAATAATAATACTAAATATCTTAATATTTAAGTCTGTAGTTGAATCCTAATATTATGCGTCACTCATATTTGGATGATGAACGTAAAATTACGTATTATTCTGTTTTACTATTTAATTGATAAGCAATATATAAGTTAAGATTTAAGTTAGAACTCAAATGTTGGAATCCAAAACATTACTCATTAGAAAATACTATTGAATAATTTATAACTTGCTACTATAGTACCTTTTTAAGGTTATTGAAATAGAAAAATTGATACTTATGTTGTATTTTTTATTCTCAATATTTTAAAAGGCTATTAAAGCATCTCCAAAAGGCTATTAGAGCATCTCCAAAAGGCTCTATTAATTTTACTCTTCAAATATCTATTTACTTACCTATATAGCAAAAAAAGAGAGTAAAAAAATATGTTATTCTCCAAAAGGTTCTTTAAGTATAAATAAGTTAATATTATTTTAATTAAATAAATATTTTTTAAAGAAAAAATAAATAGTAATTAACGCACTTCTCTCTCTTCAATAAAAAATAATAAAATATAAATTGAAGAAGAAGAAAACAATTGTACAAAATTGAAGAAAGAGAATAATTTCTTATTTGAAGAATATTAATTAGAGTGTCTTTGGAACCTTAAATGTTGATGTTGGTTCTTTAAATAAGTAATAAAATCTTATTTGAAGAGTTTTTTAGATATGCTCTTAATTATAACAACTAACAATGTAAAAACAATAGAAGCAGACAATTCATTATTCATGTAATTCAATTATGTAATAATAAATGAACATCTAATGATAAATCTGTTTGGGTCATACTTATATATTTCCTTATGATAAAAAATTAGAAAAAGAAAAAAAATCTAGTACTTTATCTTCAATTTTCCTTCAACACGTAGCCAACAATTCTTGATCTTCATAGCCTGCATATGAATTCAAAACAAAAGTATAATTGTGTTTTGCTCATAGAAGAAATATTAACTACTCTTTAATTGTGTCCCAAGGAACTGATTAAATAAGTAAGTCAAATCTAATAAATACAATTAATAGTTTTTCCCAGGAGAAAGACTTCTAAGTCACTTGAATCATTATACTATTATTACACGGTCTAACAAATTAACTAGAATATCATATGAAAAAAAACACAAACTAGAAAATCACATGAAAAATGCAACAAGTAATAATAACTTTAAAGTTACTATTCCAACCATAATTTACCCTAAAAAAAATACAAGATATGATATGCTTTTTTTTTTATTCAATGACCCATTTAATTTATTTAATATTATTACCAATGCAACATAATAAAAAAAGAGTGATAGTGGTACACAAAATGCATTGAATGTAGCTTCATTAATTTCAAAAATTGATAGAAATCACATTCACCAAATAAAAAGTAGAACAACATATCAATTTTAGGGGAAAAAAATGCCAAATGTATACACAAAATGATCTCATATCTTGAATTTTACAAGCATCTTCCACTTAAAATTTTTCTTATTCTCTGAAATGTTTGCCTCAACTTCATCTTTCCCATCCCCATCATCATCTTCATCCTACAAAGCAGTATCCTATATGAAGGAAGAAACTTTTAACCATTAAATAATCAGATTAGTAACACGTATAACAATATGCTATATTTGAACAATCACTTTGTATAAAACTAAGCACAAGTACTATAACCAATATCTGCTTAAGAAGCCTAACAAAATATGAGACTTCAGCAATGGATAATAATCATAAATGCAATAGGCTATATACATAAGCAAGAATGCTATATTTGGAGTCACCAACAAGACTTGAATTCTGAATTAGCAAATATTTACTAACCTATAAATTTGGACAAAAGTCCCCCCACAAGTTGTCAAAAAATGCAACAGTACCATCTAAAGATTTACGCTCTTGCATCTGGTCTATCAGTTAGAAAACCCAATTATGCTCAGTTTCTATAGATTTGAAAGTGAAAAAAATTATAAAAAAAAAAGTGAAAAAAATTAAAAAAGAAAAGCTTGAAAGTAGAATGAAAATTAATAATTTGTAACCCTAGAGATGATTCTTGCGCACTTGACTTTCCAAGCACAAGCTTCATTATTCTTTTCAACTTCTTCACTTCCTTCTTTAGAAACTATAACACAGAGGTGAATATAAACAATCAGTATGGAACAATTGCATCTACATGACCCACCTTCTTTATCAAAGTTCCTGAGTTGCATATTCTTTAGATTCAAGGTACTGGCATGTACACTTAGAGGAGGCAGTAAACACTTGTCAAGCAGATGCATATTGCTATGCAAGCCACTTCACATTCCAAATAGGAAGCAATTTCAACAGTAAGAAAGAAATAAAGCACTGTCTTCCACCACCTTCGGCTGCCTAAATGGGTTTCATTGAATCTACAAGGCATAGGCTTTGAATTAAAATATGATCAATGAATAAATGAGAAAATGAATCCTATCAATAGAAAAAAAATCAGGAGAAATTCAAGACGTAAAATAATGCAGATATAAGATTTCCAAGATGATATAATAATACAAGAACATATGCAAAGAATTAGGAATCCCAATGTTATTGTTCTCAATACAAAAACCAAACCAAGCGGCGCAAAAACGAGAGAGAGAGACAGAGGATGAAGGAGTAAATGAAAAAAATACTAATTTTTCATTCCTCCTATGAATGAAGTTTTGTTTTGTTTGAAGGTAAAAGTTTTTTTAAATCTTCAAAACTTTAAATATAACTTTTCTTATGCAAACTCACTGCCAGCTGAAGAGCAAACGATATAATAATTTGAGAATATATGTGTAAATGATATAATAATTCAAGAATATAAGCAAATAATCACAGCAGGCAGAAATTATCCATTAAATATCAACAGCGTCAATTATCATAACTAATAAAATTTGTTTTAACTAATACCACTTGATATTCAAGAGTAGTAAGCATAAGAAACCCCCCCAGACTCAATCAAATAATGCCACTTGATATTCAAAAGTGTGGCAACATATATATATTAGAACTTTGCAAACTAAGTAGACACTGTAGTTACATATATGACTACAACTTTATTAGAAGGTAGCCCTTGCAAAGCTTGTATTGAGAAAGTTTAGAAGCATGAGCCCCCTGTTCCAGAGATTCTACAACCTCATTTAAATACACTGTTCAAATACCTGCAACTCTATTTGGAGATGCTCTCACAATATTCCCATTTTCCAAAACTTTGGAATCCTAAACACAACCAGGAAACACAGATGACGAAATGAGAATAACAGAAGAGAAGATACGTTAAAAGAAACTGAGATAGATAAAAATATCCAATTGCAAGATGCAAGTATAGTAGTTCAATTACATCTTCCTGCACTCTTTTCCCCACTTTTAAAAGATCTAATCAAGCCACGGTATAATACTCCTGGATTTCCTTTGAATGTTCCTAAATATAATCTTAAATACCAAATGAAACTTGACTTCCTAAAATAGTGTTTTTCAACCTTATTAAGATGTTTTAATCAAATAAAGCAAATAAGTGAAAACTCAATTAACCAAACAAGCAATGGTTGTTCACTCTGTGCTCCTAAATTAAAAAAATGCTGATGCTATTATATTAGGCTAATTGAGAAAAAGCTCTTTGTAAAACTTAAAGACTTTAATCTGAATGCTAAATCCTTGCTTAATACACACATTAATCCTAAATTACTAACACATTAACTGCGCCAAAATTATCGCAAAAACAACTTAATTACCGATTCATGTTAACGAATCAAGTAATTACCAAATAAATTTTAAGGAACCTGGTGAAATTCAAGTCATTAAAGCCTAGAAAGTCAAACTTTAATAAAATTGGAATGCATGAAACGAAAGCAAAACAACCGAAAGAAGAACAAAAATTACAGGTATCGAATCTAGATCAAGAGATGCCTTCAAAGAATTGATGGGTAGACTCGAAAAGACACGAAAGATGCACAAAATTGTGAATCTACAACTCTAAAACCCTAGAAAATTTATGAAATTAAAGCAAAACCATGAAGAGGGAAATGGATTGGAGAAATTGTGGGAAAAGATAAAAGGAATTAAAAATTTACAAGCTGATAATTCTGAGAAGTAAATTTACCTTGAGGTGCTTCTACGCGAACAAGATACAGAGAGTGAGAGAGCGGCAGATGCTGAGATGAAGAGTTGCGTCTACATTTGTTCGTTTAAATTTTCTTTGAATTTGTATGAATTAAAATGTCATATTATGTTTATGGGCTTAGTTTACTACGAAACCGTTGGGGAGAATTACGTGGGAAATACGTTATTTCCTCTAAAATACTCAATATATACCTTAGATTATAACAATATAAAATTTTACACATATATACTTTAAAAAACTAAAAAAAGTACAAAATAACCTCAATTAAATTCTCATAAAATTGATTATATCCTCGAAATTGAGTAAATAGTTAAGAATACTCGACGTCAATAAATTCATGCATAATTATTATTTTAGAATATATTCTCGATTTTTCTATGTTAGTCGAATAAATAGTAGAGGATACTCGACTTTAATTGAAATGAAAAATTATTTAGAGAATTCTCGACTAGACTTACTCTTACTCAATATATTTCTCTACTTAATACTCAATTTGTATTATAACTTACTTTACTTATTTTACTTTCTTACTTGACTTTTTATTCGACTAAATACTCGACTTACTCAATTTCCTTACTTCATTTTTTGCTCAACTAGACTTACTCTTACTCGGCATATTTCTCAACTTAATACTCGACTTACAATATAACTGACTCGACTTCCTTTACTACTTTACTTGACTTCCCACTCGACTAAATACTCGACTTCGTACTCGATTTCTTCTAGAAAATGTAGATAAATAGTTTTTTTAAAGATATTTTTGATTTTTTTTACTTTCACAAGGTATATGTATGTAATAAGGTATAAATTTAATATTTGAGGGTAAATGGGATATATTTAAATAAAAAACCCAAAGGGTTGGACTTTGTTTTATTTGGTTTTGCTACTTTTATATAAACTAATAGTATCTCATTTTTGTTTTATTTATAATTTTTTTATATTTATAGGATTTATTTTAAAAACAAAAGAACTTCGTAAATGCAACAAATATGGTTGTGACCATAAATTTAAAGAAGATTTTTTTAGGTGGTTTAAAAATTTTACTTTAATTTAACATTATATTTCCTACTAAAAATTCATTATTATCAAAGGTAAATTACCCTTAGAAAATTTTATCATTTTTTTAATGATTTTCCAACAACTCCTTTATGCCCTTGTAAAAAGTGCTTATTATTGAGAGTAAACAATGCTCTCAAAAATATTTGGTCGGTAATACAATTTTTTATTGTAGTGTTTGTCAACTCATGGTAGTTGCATTTAACTTCTCGTAGTTGATTGAATCTTATATCTAACACTTTTTCAAAAGCGAAATTTCAGTTTACATTATTGTTTGGCAACAACAGCTCCATATGTCAAGCTTGACCCCACGGCCCCACTGTCTCACCCAAGCCTGTAAGCCACACAACCTCACCGACAGACCAACCCCCCACCACGGAAGTATTATTAAATGTAAAATATAAATAAAAAAGTTAGGAAAAAAAGAAGAAGATAATATTCAATCAATTCTAAGCAACCCCAAATAAACAATGAAACCCTAAACCCAGAATACCAGACTAAAAGGGCAAATAAAAAATAAAAAACAAAAAATAAAAATAAAAGAAAAAAGAGAGAGAAAGTGAGGAGTCTTTATTAATTAATTAATTAATTAAACAGTGAACTTCGAATTTGTCCTTGCACCGTTAGATTTAATTGTCAAATTGACGGAGGCGCAGTGCGTGGTGCAGAATGTAGAAAGGTGTATTATTTTACCTGACAAGCTTATACCATCTCACGCGGAATGGTATATTATTTTACCCAGCGATCTTAGCATCTCACGCGGAATTCTTTTGACTTCTCAAAAAATAACAATTCAACTGGGAAAACTGTGAAATTCAAGAGGTTTGTTAATTTCCACCATTTTCATTCAGATACGTGATCGTGTACCCCTTTTTCATTTTTTTCCCCCTTACTAGCATTGAAAAGCCATCGATCTCCGGCACCGGTAACCAGCATGTTTTTTTTTTTCCCCCCTTAACTAATTAACATATGTCAATTAATTTTTCATTCCAAGTCATCTTCAGTTGGTGAATCTTTGTCATTTTTTAGTAAGTGGTTTTTTTTTTCCTGATAGGAATTTGAGTGAGTGATTTTTCAGTAAGTCAACCATCGGTTTTCTGGTGTGGAAAGGTAAGTCCGTGAAATCCCATTTCAAAGATATATTTATTGTTTTCTTTAAATTGCTGGTTCTTGTTCTTTGGCATTTCTACAAATAATGTATATAAATTTAATTGCCCTAGTTAGTAGGTACTGTTTCTGTTGCTAACTTTGGGCTTCAGTTTTACTCCTGCTACGGCTAGATATAAGACTCTCCTCATCAGGAGATTAAAAGCAGTTGACTTTTTGTGTTCTCTTCCATTAATTTCTCTATTTAATTAAATATTTCCCTAAGGATATTCTGCTCTTGGAGGTTGCATTAAAAGAACAAGGCATTGTCTATGAATGCGTATAATATAATGTTGCTGATCCTTAAGAAAAATCAAATTCTTCTTTCTCCTAACTGGTTTCGAGTTATACAGAGGGCTGTATTTGTACATGAATAAGAGAGGCAAAAATGGAAAAGAAGACCATAATTTGAGGATTCATCTTTATATATATTCATATTTTTTTTAAACACGATATTCATATGCTTTGATTCTTGTCATACTAATTTGCAAGTCATTATAGTGTTTATTCTTATGCTTAACTGTCATAGAAATATTTTAAATAGAAAATAAGTGCACGTCATAGAAGGATTTTTGTGTGATTGTTATTGTATTCCGAATTAATTATTTGCAGTAACTATCCAATGTATCAAATCCTTAAATTATAGGTCATTTGTGACTGATGTAGGACGTTGATTTTGGTTAATTTAGGATTCTAGAATTTTTATTATTCTAGGACTTTCTATTTTAATTAGAATCGATTGTGGTAAGTGATTTAGCATATTACTTCCATTATAATAATGATTTAGTTTTCTTTCTTAAATTAACTTAGGAAAGTGAGTTTCCTCTATTATAAATAGAGAGGTTTCATTATTATAACCTTATATTCAATTATTCAAGAAAATTCCTCTTTATAATTCGCTCTGGGATTACCAATCAAAATCTCTCTTAGAGAGTAGTTTCGATTAAAGCATCATCTAATCTCGCATTATGCATTATGAAAAATCTGATTGAGTCATTTGGTTAGGATTAAAGCATCATCTAATCTCGCATTATGCATTATGAAAAATCTCATTGAGTCATTTGATTAGAACGAGATCTAATCATACTTCGATTAGAGCGTAACCTAATCGCATTGGCTTGGTTCAGTACTAGAACAATATTTAGTTTTCTTACCCTATCAATTTCCGCTTCCGCTACCCTCGCACCATTAGTGACTTTGAACCTTTTCTATATTCTAGCAGAAATTCTTGACATGCAATAGAATTTTCATTGATTTTATACATTCTTCATTTATTGAAATGAGATAATATTTTCTCTTATTGTTTAAGTCATATTTGAGCATCGAGTATCGTAGTCAATCTAGGAATACGTTCACTGCATTATTTGATATACACTGTCAGTAGAAGTTGTGCTAATAATATTTAGCCAATTAAGTATATAATTAGATTGGGACAACAATCAAAAAATGAATTAGATTTTGAGTATATATAAGTTGAGTTTATAGGCTTTTAGATGGCATTAGTTCCGACTCACCCACACAAAGGGAGCTTACAGTACCTTTTTCAACAAAAAAGAAAATCACAAATGAGGAGGGCGTAAACTCATGAGCTAACATTTAAGTATAAGCTAGGCCCATTAGCCTGTATGGAAATAAGATAAGTAATCTCGTGCTAACAAAAAATTATAGTACTAACTCTATTCTTAATCTACTGCTTAATTAAGCTAACTATTTCATGGTTTCATCATTTACCACTGCTAGTTGTTGCAACGGCTATGGAAACGTTCCCACCTGGGGTTGGATTTTATCCGAATGAGGAGGAACTCGTGCTTCATTTCCTTAAAAAGAAAGTGGTTGGTGGCATTGATGTGAAAACTTGTTTAATCAGAACGATAGAACTTTATAAATATAAACCTTTAGAGCTCAAAGGTATGTAGCAGAAATTATATATCTCTCAGATACATTTTTCTTAATTATTTGAAATTATTTTTTAATTTTTTCCTTATGATGTGTTGCACAACAAATCACAAAGATTGTTTTAATATTTGCCGAATCCATAATTTCTTGTCTTGTAAAAGGAAGTTTTTTTTGTGCTTTTTAATTGTGAACACCATCGTAATTGCTTGATAATACATATTTTAAGAATGTCAAGTAGCATGTTATTATAAATATCGTATAAATCCACGTGATCTTGCACAGATTTGGCACATGACTCTGGTCATGAAAAAATGTACTTCTTCACACTCCACAAGTTTAAAAATGGAACGAGGATTGACAGACAGGTTCCCAGTGGATTTTGGAGGAAAACTGGATCGGATATTACCATTAAGGGTGTAGATGGAAAGGCGATCGCTACCAAGACATCTTTGACTTACTACATCCAATCAAGAAAACATCCAATCAAGAAAAACCGAGTGGCTAATGAAAGAGTACAAGCTCATTGAGAGCCAACCATCAAAAAATCAGGATGATGATGAAGAATCTGCGGTGGTAGGTTGCATAGTTCGTATCTTTAATTAATAGCTTTTATGATGTAGCGAGTTTGCAATGAAGTGATTATAATTCGTGTTGCGTACATATGATTGGCTTTTGTGTTTGTGTTTATTTCTGAAAGCAGGTAAATCCTTGGACACTTTGTGTTGTTTATCGTAGCAGGACTATTCGCATTGGTGGGAAAAAAAATAATAACCAGGATGCTTGAAAATAATAAATCGTGAGCTGGATTTTACTAAAGAAATATTTGATATATGTACAAGATTGTGCCTAGAGTTTAGGCCAAGATTCTAGCTAACAAAAAAGAAAGAATGAATTTCTAATGGCTAGTTAATTTAAGACTATTATTCTTGCTTGTAAAGAGAATTTTAAGCATTGATATCAGCATTTGATTGTGCTGATTGATCCTTAGATATAGTTTCACTTGATTTACTTTCCTTGGATATTGTATTATATGTTGTTCAAAGATTTTTTTCACCCCGCCTCAAACTGGTGGGTGGAATGGAATAAACCCCCAATTTGATGCGAAAATCTTGAAAAGATAGTTTCGGTAGTGGCTTTGTAAATATGTTAGTTGTTTGCATTTTGATAGGGATGTATCTTGTGATAAGCAAACCAACAACGACCTTTTCTCTTACAAAGTGATAGTCCATCTCAATGTGCTTAGAGCGAGTATGAAAAACTAGATTTATGGTCATATGCAATGCATTGATGTTGTTGCAAAATAATTGTAGTGGCAGTTTGAGTTGAACTTTTATATCTTGTAAGAGATATGTGATCCAAGTTATTTCAGCTATTATGGAAGCCAAAGCCCTATATTCTGCTTTAGTAGATGATCTTGTATTTGTTGGCTGTCTTTTTGATGACCATGAAATGCAATTTGCTCCTAGATAGATACAATAGCCCGTAGTGCTTCTTCTTATCTCCTTGCAGCCTCCCCAATCTGCATCACAAAAACCACTAAGTTTTAGAGAGCTTTTTGTCATAAAATAAGTACCATAATTTATTGTTCCTTTAAGATATCTTAGTATTCGCTTGGCGGCCCAAAGGTCTCCTTTCATTGGATTCTAAAAGCATTGACAAGCCTTATTCATAGCATGAACAATATTAAGTCATGTAAATGTCAAGTATTGTAAGCTTCCAACTAGTCTATGAAATTCAGTGGCATTGGTTTGTTTCTTATCATAAGTGTTGAATTGTTGCTTGATAGCCATCAGAGTTGCAAAATGAGAGCATTTATCCATTTTTTACTGAGCTAAGATGTCTTTGGTATATTTTGTTTAAGTTATAAAAATACCATTGGGGATATATTTTATTTCCAAGCCCAGGAAATTGTGTAATCTTCCAAGATCCTTTACTGCAAATTCTTGGCTGAGCTTTTGAATTGCAGCTTTAATGAATTCATCATTATTTCCTGTCATGATAATATCATCTACATAGACGAACATCACTATAATTATGGTGTTAGTTCTATAAATAAACATAGATGAATCAATTTTGCTACAAAGAAAACGAAGTTCAAGTAAAAATTGAGAAAAATGATCAAACCATGCCTTTGGTGCTTGTTAGTGTCCATGAGGAGATTTGTTTAATTTGTACACGTGGTCTGATGAAGTAAAGCTTTTGAACCCTAGAGGTTATACATGGTTTTGGTAAGGAAACCATGTAAGAATACATTTTTCACATCTAATTGCTTTATTTTCTAGCTTGATGTTACGACAATAACTAGAACAACTTTAATTGTTGTTGGTTTTATCACTACACTGTATGTCTCCTCAAATTCCAATCCTTCTATTTGAGAGTATCCTTTCGCCACCAACCTTGCTTTATGCCTTTTCACTGATCCATCTTCTTTGAATTTGGTGCAAAAAATCCATTTTGACCCAATGACATTTATGTTCTTTGGTCTAGCCACAAGTGTCTAAGTTTGGTTGTTATATAGGGCTTGCATTTCTTCCTCCATTGCAGCTAACCAATAAGGTATTTTTATAGATAATCTCATTTAATAAAAGTTTGGAATCCTGGGTTACTAATTAATCATTTCTAGGATGAAAGGTATTCCAGCGAGGGTTCTCTTTCATTAATTTGAATAGAATAGAAGAAAAATACATTTTCTACTGTATCCTTATATCGTTTACCAAACGAAATAAGTGATATTTTTACTTGTGAGTAATAAATTAGCCCAAAAAAAGATTTATTATTTGATATTTTTTTTATTATCAGTGTTTGATTACTATTTGGGGAATGAAACTAAGGATCAGATTCCCTCTAAATAAAGGGTAAGCTGAAAGGTGAAGAGCTTTTTAGAGGTACTCTTGATACCAAGAGCAAATACGGGCAACTAGGAAGTAGTCCTTATGACTATGAGCAGACTATCTCCACCAAGAGGTAATTGTGGTCATCACGAGCAGACCACATTGACCAAGGGATTATATTAATGATTGTGAGCAGACTATCTCGAGCAGATGATTGAGAAAGGCGAACATGATAGAATCATATTCTCCTTCGATAGCATACTTCTATCTTATTTGGCAATAAACTCCAATTCGGTAACAAACTCCTATCCTCTTATGGTAAGTCAAGGGCCCAAAAGGGAAACAAAAAGGAATTAAAGGTTGAAGGTAGCCTATAAAAAGAGGGGAAACGAGGACAAAGGGACGGACGTTCTCTCACTTACACACATACACACACACTCTCTAAATTTTAGTCTTTTGTCTTTTGAGTTAAGTTGTTTATAAGGTCATTGAGGGCTGATTTGAGTTTTTCCTAGAAAAGAGCTTGATCACTGACTTGAGCGTTGGACTGTTTTTACGGGAAAAACTTCCGACGCCCTCTAACTATTTGTTGCTAGTGCAGGTTCCCAGGTCGTGGTCGAGCCGTTTGCTGGTTCGAGTAGGAGCAGAGTGGAATTATTCCTGTTGAGCACGAAATCAGAGGGTAGGAGAAGCATTGTTACAGGTTTAAGGTACTTACTAGATTTTTGCATCAACAATTACTACACTTAGATATCACTTATGATTTAATATTTTGTCTAAAGATAAAGAATTAATAGAGAACCCGGTATCTTGAGATGGGCCTTACTTTTGTTTGAATTGATTTATATTTTAAGGACTTATATGAGCTTGTTTCATTTGTTTATTTCTCTATATTTAGTTATGATTCCTACTGATATTACTGCCAACAACAATTCTATTCCTATGTTAAATGGCTATGACTTCAAGACATGGGAAAAAGACCTTTTAATAGTTCTTATAGTCATGGATCTTAAGCTTATGTTAATGGTTGCTTCTCCACCACTAAAAGTACCCCTTATGACAAAAGGGAAATAAAAATGTGGGAGAAATCAAATCATATGCATATAATGATCAGGAAAAAGGCCATTCCGGAAGTATTCATGGCCCTATGTCTGAAAAAGGTCATACAGTAAAGAGTTCCTTACAAAAATTGAAAAGAAGTTTGTCAAGAATGAAAAAGCAAAAATAGATACGCTTTTAACAAATATAATTTCAATAAGGGTTAAAGGCAAGGATAAGGGCAAGGATAAGAAAGAATGATAAGAAAGTTGCAAATATAGCACCTTAAAAAGAATAACAAAAGAGATTGGTTGATCTAGAAGGTACTAGTTGTTTCTTTTGCAGAGCTGAAGAGAATGATTTAGTTTGTTCTAAGGTTAATTTAATTTCGGTACCAAGACACATGTGTTGGATAGACTCTGGTTCAATCACTAACATCAATGTGTTTATATAGGATTACTTGAGGTGCTGAAAGTCTAATGATGATGAAAGACACATCTATATGGGTGATGGCAAGAAAATTGAAGTTGAAGCAATTAGAAAATTTAGATAATTATCAAATATTGGATTTTATTTGCATCTTGATGAAACTTTTATTGTTTCGTCTTTTCAATGAAATTTGTTTCCATTTCCACTTTGCACAAATCTAATCATTCTTGTTCGTTTAGGAATGAAAAATTTAGTTTCATGATTCAAAACTAGTTGATTCCGATTCTTTGTCAGGCGATGATAATTTTTATATGCTTGATATAATTGCTTCATTTTAATGAATCCTTATAATTCAATACATGAGGTTTAAAGAGAAAATTAACTAATGAGAATTCGGCTACATTATGACAGAAAATATTGGGTCATATCTCCAGATAGAGAATAGAGAGACTTATGTCAGATGCGATTCTTGATTGCTGAGATTTTATAAATTTTGATATTTGCGACAACTGTATAAAGGGGAAACAAACCAATCAAAGGATATTTAAAGCCAACAGAACTTTGGACATCTTAAAACTCATACATACAGATATTTGTAGGTCATTCCCAACAGCTGATTGGAATGGCTAACAATATTTTATAGCTACTTAGAATGGCTAATAATATTTTATGACATTCATTGATGATTTTTTTAGATATGACTGCATATATTTCTTCCATGACAAGTCATAATCCTTGGACGTGTTCCAGCATTTTAAGGCTGATGTTGATAACTAACTAGTAAAAAGAATCAAAAGCATCAAATCTGACCATAGTGGTGAATATTGTGCAAGATATAATGATTTAGGTGAACAACATCTAGAACCATTTGCTACTTTCCTAGAGGAATGCAATATCATCCTATAGTACACTATGCCGAGTTTACCTACTATAAATGGTGATACTGAAAGAAAAAATTTGATAGTTAAAGACATAGTGAGGAGTATAATTTGTCATTCTACTTTATTAGAATTGCCCAAGAGAGAAGCACTTAAAGTTGCAGCATATATTCATAACATGGTCCTAACTAAAGCGACTATCAAAACCCGGTACGAACTTAAGACTGACAAGAAGTCTAGCTTGAAGCACTTACATGTTTGGAGATAGTTAGCTGAAGCAAGGCCTTATAGATCTAATGAGAAGAAATTACACTTAAGGATAGTGAGTGTTATTTTATTAGATACTCTAAAAGATCTAAGAGGTACAAGTTTTATGATCCCAATACTAAGTCGATTTTTAAGTCGGAAAATGTTCGATTTATCGAGGATGTTGATTTTACGAGGGAGATGTAGCCAAAAACTTTATATTTGAAAAGGAATATATTTATATTCTTATAGGTGTTATTGATATTGATTGGAATCTCATCCCTGACCTTGTTGAAGACACAACAGATTAAAATAATGTTGGGGAGCCCCCCATACAAAAAATTATTCTAAAAGAACAAACTTTTTCATCTCAAGAACCTATGCCATTAAGGAGATCCGTTAGAGAAAAAAGAAGTACAGTTGTAGATGACTACATTATATTTCTCTAAGAACATGAGTAAGACATTGGAGTGATAGAAGATGATCCAATCAATTTCTGTCAAATCATAGAAAATTTTAATTCTCAAAAGTAGATTGATTCCATGAATGAAGAGATAAAGTCAATGAAGGACAATGACGTATGAGGTTTTGTCTCATTGCTAAAAGGTGCGAAACCTATTTGTTACAAATGAATATTTAAGATCAAGAGAGATTCGAAAGGTAATTTAGCACATCTTGTCACAAAGGGCTTTACATAGAAAGAAAGCATCACCTATAAAAAGACTTTCTTTTTTGTTTCTTTGAAAGACTCTTTTAGGATTATAATAGTATTGGTTGTGCATTTCAATCTTGAGTTGCATTAGATGGATATGAAGATAATATTTCTCACTGGTGACATTGATGAGCACTATATATATAGTGCAATCAGAAAACTATGTTAGCAAACCTAAATAATATAGTTTGCAAACTTAAGAAATCCATCTAAGGGTTCAAGTAAGCATGTCAATAATGGTATTTTAAGTTTCATCAAGTGATCATCTCATTTGGTTTTGAGATGAATTTGACTTATGATTGCATCTACCATAAGTTATGTGGGAGTAAGTATATTTTTTTGGTTTTGTATGTCGATGACATTTTACTTTCTAGCAATAATATAAGTTTATTGCATGACACTAATAGATTTATGGCTAAGAATTTTGAGATGAAAGATCTTGGTGATGTTTTTTTTGTATTAGGTATACAGATACATCGGGATCGGGGTATTCTTGGATTATCATAAAAGAATTATATAAAAAATGTTCTCAAGAGATATGACATGCAAGATTGTAAACCGTGATACCTTTGTGACTAAAGGAGATAGGTTTAGTCTTAATCAGTGCCTTAGGAATGATTTTAAGGAAAAGAAAATGTAAAAAATTCTTTATGCGTCAACAGTAGTAGGTTTGATGCATGCTAAGGTTTGCACGTGACCTGGTAGTGCGTACATTACTAGGATGTTGGGTAGATATTTAAGTAATTTAGAAGTGAATTATTAGAAAGTAGCCAAACAGGTCTTGCAGTACTTACAGAGAGCAAAAAGCTCACATATCAGAAATACGATTAGCTTGAGATCATTAGGTATACTAACTTTGATTTTGCCAGATGTTAAGATAGTATGAAATCCATTTTCGGTTGCATCTATCTACTAGTTGGGAGTGTTGTCTCCTAGAAGAGCGCTAAATAATCTCTTAAAGGCTCTTCTACGATAGTAGCAGAGTTCATAACATGTTATTAAATATCCAATTATGGAATATGGCTGCAGAATTTTATCACGGGACTATGCATAATAGCTGTTATTGATAGACCATTTAGGTTATTTTGTCAATAAATCAGTAATGTTGTATTCCAACAACAATAAGAGCTCAACGAAGTAAAAGTATATAGACATTAAGTTCTTAGTTGTTAAAGAAGTAGTTCAAAGTAGACAGTTGTCTATAGAGTATGTTGGTGCAAACTCCAAGATAACGGATTTACTTACTAAGGGATTGCCACCCAAAATATTTTATGGGCACACTGTTCATATGGGTATCGTATCATTAAAGAATATTAGTAGCACTTTAATTTGTTTCTTTTGCATCTTTTCTAATCTTCATTGAGTAATAAAATTAATCTTTTTCTTCATTTTGCATATGGAAATTTGTCACAATAATAAGTGTAATTGCGGGTGAGAGGCCATAAACAATTCTTTCTAGTTTCTGGATAGCGGCTGCCTTTTAAGATTTTAAATTAAGTAGCACCCTTTCCTATTTTTTGCTCCTAATAATTGATAACTTGTTCTCACACTTCTACATTTACTCTTTATTGTGTGCTAATCGTTGTGCTTCATTCAATTTATAAGCTTTTGAAACCATAAAGTTGTTTCTTGTATATATGGCCGATTTTGTTACAACTAATTGATCAATTTTTTGCTCTATTTGTTGAAACCCACATCGACCCCACACAAGATTAAATATAAGTTAAACTAAAGTCACCTCAAATTTTAAATTAAGAACAAACTTTTTCAGAAATTTGTATTGATGTTGTATTGATATAAGTTAAACACTTAAACTAATCATTTTTCCTAATGAGTTTATTCATTTACCTGTTATTTACCAGATTGGACAGTCAACATATAATCACACATGACACATGTTTGTTTTCTGGCTCTTTGATTTCAAATCTTATATATAATCCAAGGGTCAGCTCACTACCTGGCAATTTATGGGGTTCTTTTAATCCCGGGTAACCTAGTTTCGGGCTTAAGCGAAGAACAATAGGCAATAAAATCGGAGAAGAGTAGAAGGTATATTTTCAAAGGGGAGAATATTTCGAGCTCATTAATTTACTCTCTACACACTCTATTAGATTAATTCTTAGTAAAATTATTTAAGTAGTCATGTTCTATTTCTTCCGCAAACTTTAATTTTCCTTTCCCTCACCAGTGTATTATTATCGGAATATCAATTTGCAAATGGATTTAATGTACTTGTTTTAAAAAAAAATCAATTTCCCTATTATTATGACCTATCAAAATATATGAGAAAAACAATGCAACTGGGGAAAAGTAAAGATAAAAAAAACGTTGATAATTTTGGAAGTAAAAAATGTTTAGAACTATAATAATAGGCAGATATATGAAAAGGTAGTTTATGCTAAATAAAAAGAAAACAAGATGGCTGATATAGAGAAGAAATGAAATGGTTAAAGATTCAAAATAACTATATAGTAAGAAGGAAAACGCCCAAACAAATATTCTTATTGAGGATAGTTTCATAATTTTTAGAAATACATAAAGGGTGGGTTATTTGAACCCACCGAACTAGTCACTAAAATCACTTTTGAAAATAATTTTTTATGACTAAAATGCTTTAAATTAAATTACAGTTATAGACATTAAAATATAATAAAAAAGAAAAACAAAATTTTTTACTCTTTGAACCCATCTTTATATTCAACACAATTTTATTAAAGTCTAATTATATTTTCATTAAACTCTAATCAATCAAGAGGTGTGATTCATCTGTCAAGTCATATATTTTTGAAATAATTTTATATTTATTCACTCTTTAAATATTTCTTTCTTATGGTATTGCTCCATTACATGAAAAATTTATGAGCAATTCACTTTGTCAATTTTAATTTAAATTTAGGAGCAATCATCGTAAATATGCAGTCCTTAACTAAGAAATCAAGCCTACTAACATAGCTTGATGATAGCAAGCCTAAACAATGGAGAAGCATCCATTTCGACTCGTTATGCCTTGTTGGGTGAGCTTTCATTATTTCAGAACTTCTGAATCGTAAATGGAAATTATATTGTTGAAAACCACAAAAAGGATGCACTATGAAATCATATTCTTCAAAAAAATTTCTTCCCCCCCGCGGGGGGGGGGGGGTGTTCAATGAAAAATTTATCATATAGGTTTAATAGTAAAATCACTATTGTTATAAAAATTGGGTTTAGTGCGGATATACTATGTATTTAAGTGGATTTATTGAGTAAAATTTAAAATTTCAAAATTTGAGGATAGATTTGTTTAGTAAATGTGTCTAGTGAGTAATTTGGTGGGTTCAAATAACCCCATCAATGCATAAATAAAATACTAATTTTTATAAGATGAGGCTATTTGAACTAACCATATTATTCTATATGACTATTTTTTCATAAAAGAATTTAATTACTAAAATGTCCATGAGTTAAATTACTATAATAGACAATAAAATATAACCCATTGAACTTAGCCTACCCTCTCCACCATCTATGAACTCAGTTAAATTGATTTTTCTGCAAAAAGAGTAATAGAGAGCAAAGCTTAAATTTTATCTCATTTCTTTTTACCTTTTGCCTATGCTCTTCCGAATACACTTTTATAGCTATATTTTCTTTTAGATTGTAAGAAAGGTTTATTGAGAAAATAGATTTAAAGAGTATTTTAAGACTTCAAATAACCTCACCCCCTTTTTACATCATCACGGTTTTCAATCACTGAAGCCTCACGCGCCCATTCAGTGCTGCTGGATCTGATCGTACAGTTTTCACCATGTAATTATGATGTCTTATTACCTGCAGCGTCCCAAAGCCCATCATCAGATTTGGATCCGGGGAACGGTATGGCCTTGTTTTCACAATGAAGAATAAAAAATGTCCAAGCGTTTTAAGTTGACTCATATACTCTTCCAGATAGCAGCCCAAATAGCTCTCTTGCGTTGATGGACATTGGGTCCGATCAACAACAAAACTTTATCACATAATGCCAATATCCTTTTGTATTTTGCCGTTTGTTGCAATGTTTTAGCATTTTTTTGTTTCTTTCTTTGTTGCTTGAATGGTATCTTACTTTGTGGCAGTAAATCAGGAATTGCCACACGAATTATTACAGGTGTTAGGAAAATTATTATTCAGGCCAATTATTACCCTTAATTTAATTAATTTAAATATAAGGAATAAAAATTATAGAAAATAAAACGCAAAGATTTTTACGTAATTTGAATAGCTCAGATATTAAAGAATTCACTAAGTGTATAATATTTACTTCTACAAAAATACAAAAAAATGACCCATATGTTTTGATGATTTTTGTTAACAACCGTTATTTAAAATATTTGATGATAATTATTATATGAACGGTCATAATATCTAACATTTATAATAATGGTTCTATTATGTGATAGTCATGAAATGCCAAGCTAAAATATAGTTTTACTTTTTAATGACAGTTCTGCATAAAACGGTCATTGAAAATACAAAATAATCTAACATTTATAATGACGATTTTATTATATAATAGTTATTAAAGGTCAAGTTAAAATATAGTCTTACTTGTAATAATAGTTATATAAAAAAAGTTATTATATATCTAATTAAAATATTAATGACAATTATTAAAGAATCATCATTAAAAGTGAAATATAATAATTGTTAAGAAAAATATCTTGCATCGACTGAACTTGGGTTAAGTATGCAAGACTTGAACAAACCCTAACTCTTGAGCTAACTTTTGAGTTGAGTTAGGCTAATGTACTTATATATGGTATTAAAGACAAATTAAACTCATGAATGAGTAGGCCTACACTATCTTATCACATTACAAGAATCAGTCAATCTGGCCTACACATGATGGGGGTGTTAAGGTGACAGGAGTGTCAAGAAAAATATCTCACATCGATTGAATATTGAACTTGGGTTAAATGCATAAGACTTGTCATTAATACTTTAATTTAATATATTAGAATTTAATTTTTGCAGCAGATTTTTTTTTAATTGTGTTGACTGTGCTTTTTAATCCACCAGGACTGATCTAAGCTATTAGTGTATTTGGGAAAACATTTGCAGCTATTAGTGGATATATGGTGCTAATATTAGACTCGATATTTCTTACTTGTGGCTTGGTCTGGTCATTGAAGATATTTTCCTTATTGGTAATTTCTATGCTGTAAAATTGAATTATGCAAGTATGCTTCTGCATTTGCTAATTTCAAATGAAAAAAATTATGGTGCTGTTATAGGGTTCAAATGAATTGATACGATCTTTCCGTACATATCTTCAAACAACGTGCACGAATAGAAAATAAGCTATGATACAATATATATTAATCATGTTAGAATTGCGCTAATGATTTGTTTCTTTCTATTAATGCAAAAAGTGTGGAAACTTGGCCTTCTTCATATGTATGTCTAGCATGTCGATGCAAGATGATTGAAAATTCAATGAAATGACTTTCATTTCTTTTTTTAAAGAAAAACTATCTTGGTAATTTACAAATAGCTGATTTTACCCAAACATTGTGCGTTGAAGCATGTAAGTAATGGTGCAGGAATGGGAGGGGAGGATGAATGTTGGCATGTCGAATTCTGTACAACTGCAATCCGTGAACTTGTCCGAGACATGGCCATTGGCAAAACTAAAGCTTCTGAGAAAGCAGATCGTGCGACTGTTGAACAGGTGATATCTGGATTATTTTAAAATCTATTTTATTTCTCGAATACTTAGAGATTAATAGCTGTTTTTTGTTAGTGTGTGTGTACTGTTGGCTAACGGTACTTTTCTATTTAATCCATTGTTTTGTTCTTCAGGCTATTGATATGGTTTTATTCAAAATGCTAAATCCGGGTGTATTCCAATGGCTGCATTTCGACAGGAAAAGAAGTATGTAGTGCTACACTTCTTTTTGACTTTTTTATTTAATGGCAATCCAATTTGCTCCCCATTCATGTGAGCAGGGTTCGAACTCTAAACTTTTTGTGTTCATTGAAAGAGAATTTACCATCGTAGAAGGCATTTTAATGATTTTTTGAAGTTCATCTGTCAACTATTCTGTTCTCTCAATTACAACTAGTTTCAATCGCAACTATTGTGAAGTCTGTACGTTTGAGGAACATGTCTTCTATGTCTAAAGCTGATTATTATTATTATTATTATTATTTACAGGCCAATGTTTATCATGCTATCAAAGTGTACAAGACTTTCGTTCTGTTTTTAAATATGACCGTTTCATGTGTATAGTTTTCTTTTGCAAAACTGAATTGCTACTGAGTTGCATTTATCAGATTGCATTAATCCTATAGCTTAATGTTCCAATTTAAGTTTTCGTTTCTAAATAATGACAAGGACCGAGATCGGTATGTCCAAGGTGACTATCGTTTCAGATATGGATACTGCAAGCACAATCCAAGGAAAATGGTGAAAACTTGGGCTGAAAATGAAACGAGGACCATCAAATTGACTAGGGGCAATGGTACAAATTCTTTGCTGAATATTTATTGTCGTGTTGGCAAGCAAGGTTTATTTTAAACATGCTGCATATTTTCATCGATTGAGAATATTGAATCAGTAGATTGAGTGATAATATATGCAAATAGCGGATGTAAGTAATCACTGGCATAATATATTTTGATTCTAAATTGCCATAGCTATAATTTGTGATTTCGAATTTGAATTATACTTAAAATCTATGACATGTTTGCACGGTTTGATCTGGGTGGGGTGATAGGAAGTAGACGATTGTGTACTTAGCTTTTTCATTGTGCTATTTGATGTTGAAGGTTGTTATTGTGATTCTAGTTTCTTAAATTGCCTGTTCCTTCTAATACAAATTGCTGTAATGCCTTCTTCCTTTTTATTTTTGTATCTCAAATAATACTTCAAAGCTGATAATATAATTTTTATGCAGCCAAATTGATAGTCTTGTTTATTTGTAAGGCATATCTCTGCACTAGTAGGTGATGACATGGAAAGGGTCTTAAGCATTCTTTAAATAGGATTTCTTACTTCTTGCTCTCTTTTCTCGTTTCGTTAGCATGATTTTTTCTGTACTTCTTACTTTCTTTTTCCAAGTAACTTTTTTTTAAGTATATATGTAGTGAATTTGATCCCAATTATTAAGATCAATCCCACCCGAAGATCTATTACTCTTTAACTCCAGAACAAATTTAACCAAGAGACACAATCACAATCTATGAGAATCAAGAACCAAAAACAGAAAACCAAATCCAAGACAAAACGCACAAGAATTAAGTAGTTCAACACCAATCAATGATGTCTACATCCATTGAGGAATCAGCAATGTGTTTTCACTTCTATTGATTTCAAGAGTTATAGAGAAGAAATGCAGAATATAGAGATTACAAGTAACTAACTTTCTCTCACTCTCTTCTACAATATCTCTCTACTAATCTAACTTAGTGAAACTCCAGAAGCTCAACCCTTTTATAACCAATTTGCTAGGTTTATTCCCCTAGCTATCTTTCCCACCAAGCTTAACTGTCTCAACAACCTTGATCATGTGCTTGCAGCATGACTTTATAACACAGCTTTAAGAAATGACAACTCCCCTAGTCGTTTTATGTAGTAAAACTATAACTCTAATCGCGTAAATTACTTACTGCCTTTGGATGACAGTTACGACTATGTCGATTTCAATTTTGGCTCTAGTAAATGACATTTATGCTCACAAACGAATGACATATGACTCAATCTCCTCTTTAAACCTCATTGGCTTTGCTTTTGGCATCCCTTCTTTGATCTTGTATATTTATTTGCAGCTTACAATCTTCCTTTCTCTGGTTTTCTGATTAGCTTCCATGTGTCATTCTTCATAAGAGACTCAATCTCCTCATCCATGACCCTTTTCCACTCCAGCTTATACTTACTTGTGATTGCTTCTTGATAAGTTCTTGGTTAATCATCATTACTCTCATGAAAAACTGATAGGGCATAAGCAATTAAATTTGCAACTGCATACATCTTTGGTGGTCTAATTGCTCTTCTCTTTCTGTCCCTTACTAGTTGGTAAGTATCACCTTCACTCTTAGTTGATTCTGACTCTTCCACAACATCATGTTCATCATCAACTTTTCTTGATTCTTCTTTAGTGAATGATTCAGCCTTCTGATAGTCAACAAGCTCTACCTTAAATTGGATTTTATCATATTCAATTTTTGCCTTATCTTCTCTGATTTCATAACTCTTTGAATTGTTCAATATTTCTGTTTCATTGAAGGTTACATCCTTGCTTATTATACATTTTGGTTGTTTAAAATCAATACACCATGGCCTATAGCCTTTAACACCATTAGGATAGCCCATAAATTTACACCTCAAAGCCCTTGCTTTTAACTTTCCCTACTTCACATGTGCATATGCTTGACAGCAAAAAATTTGGAGCTTAGAGTAATCAGCTACTCTCTCTGACCGCAATTCCATTGGTGTCTTACACCCTATAGTGGTTGATGGACTTTTGTTCACCAAATAACAAGCAGTGTTTAAGGCTTTTGCCTAGAAAGTCTTGGGTAATTTTGAGTAAATTAGCAAGCATCTCACTTTTTCCATTCAAGTTTTGTTTATTCTTTTAGCAAGGGCATTTTGTTGAGGTGTATATGCTACTATTTTGTGCCTCAAAATTCCATTCTTCTCACAATACTCCTCAAACAATTTATTGTAAAATTCCAAACCATTGTCTGTCCTAAGCACTTTCACCTTCAAATTTGTTTGGTTTTCAACCAAAACCTTCCATCTTTTAAACCTTTCAAGGACTTCATCTTTGCTCTTCAAAGCATAAACCCAAACCATTCTTGAAAAATCATCTATAAAGGTCAGACAGTACTTATAACCATCGAGAGATGTTACTTGTGCAGGTCCTTACAGATCAGAGTGTATATAACCAAGCTTTTCTTTGGTAGTATGAACTGCAGCTTCAAACTTTAACTAGGAAGCCTTGCTTAGTATACAGACTTCACGGAATCCTAAAGAATTTAGCCTGTCATTTCCAAACACTCCTTGCTTACGAAGCTCTTTTAAAGCTCTCACTCATAAGCCCCTACCTCAAGTGCCAAAGTTTAGATTTATCTTTACTATTTTCAGTTATGCTTGCCTCTCCAATGGTTATTTGTCCATCTAGCACATATAAGCTATTTACTTTGGTTCCTTTCATTATCACCATTGAGCCTTTTATTACCGTTAATACACCTTTCTCAGCCTTGACAGTACATCCCATATGTTCTAGCATCCCAACAGAGATCAAATTCTCCTTTAAGTTAGGAATATGTCTAACTTTTGTGATTTCCCTTATCACACAATTAAACATTTTAATGCTGACAGACAGTCCCAATACCTATTATTTTACACATAGAGTTGTTCCACATCAACACCATACCACCATCACATGACTGATATGAAGTAAAATATGTTTTATTAGGACACATATGGAAGGTACTGCCTGAGTCAATAACCCATTGGCCTTGAATCTTATCTTTTGAGGCTATGAGTACTCTAGCTATTTCATAACTGGTTTCATCTATGACAATTGCTACATTCTCTGCCTTATCCCTTGAATCTTTATTCTTAGATTTTTTTTCAGGAAAATCTCTCTTAAAATGCCCTTCCTTGTGACACTGGAAGTAGGGTTGGCAAAATCCCGGGCCGGGTCCGGGTATTGCAATTGGACCCGGCCCGGGTGCCAATTTTTTTTGTCCGGGCCGGGTATTTTAAGCCTTTTAATCCTGCCGGATTTTGTATTTTTTAATATTATAATATATATTTTTTTATTTTTTTATAATTTTATTTGTAATTTTATAAGTTTTAAATTTATTTTAATGAAATTTGACATGAAATTATAAACTTTAATTGTTTAAAAATTTATATTTATATAATAAATGAGTCAAATAAATATAAATATTTAAAATAAAATATATTTTATAATATTTTTTTAATAAAACCCGGGTTCCGGGCCGGGTTCCGGGTTTATCAAGTAATGCCCATGCCCGGCTTGCCTTCACACCCGGGCCGGGTATTACCCGGCCCAAATCACCCGGGCCCGGGCCGGGTCCGGGCCGGGCGGGCTTTTTTGCCACCCCTAACTGGAAGCACTTAAGATGCTTATATTTTTATTCGAATCTCCCTTGCTTCTTCCTTTTGTTTTCCCTTTTTTCAGATCTGCCTCTAGCTATTAAACCCTCACTTGACTCACTGTTAGTCATCTCTTGCTTATCTTTTAGTTTCTTTATGGCAAGAGCTTATTTAACCTCTTCCAAAGAAAGTGTTTATCTCCCATATAATAAAACATCAACAAAATGCTCATATGATTTAGAAAGCGAGCTGATTAACAAGAGTGCTTTACTTTCATCAGTTAAACCTTTATCAATTGTATCCAGAGTATCACATACTTTGTTGAATTCATCAATGTGTTCATCAAGTGATGATCCCTCAATCATCCTTAATGAAAATATTTTCTTTTTAATATACAGTCTGTTAATAAGAGATTTTGCCATGTAAAGACTTTCCAGGTTTGCCCATAAGTTTGCAACAATTCTTTTTTTAGCAACCTCCCTTATCACAGAATCTCCAAGGCTAAGAATGATAGCACTCCTTACCTTTTTGTCAATCTCAGCAGCCTGTTCAGGAGTTATTAAGGAAGAAGCCTCTCTCTTGGCGATTGGTTCAAGGGCATCTCCCAAACCTTGAGTGATCAGCAAAGCCTCCATCTTGATCTTCCATATGTTGAAATCATTTTGTCCAGTAAACTTCTCCAGATCGATCTTGGTTGCCATTTCTTGAATCTTGAACACAGAGAGCAGTGGCTCTGATACCAATTTGTAATGAATGATCCCAATTATTAAGATCAATCCCACCCCAAGATCTATTACTCTCTAACTCAAGAACAAATTTAACCAAAAGACACAATCACAATCTATGAGAATCAAGAACCATAAATAGAAAACTAGATCTAAGACAAAACAGACAAGAATTAAGTAGTTCAGCACCAATCAATGATGCCTACATCCACTGAGGAATCAGCACTGTGTTTTTACTTTTATTGATTTCAAGTGTTACAGAGAAAAAAATGCATAATACAGAGGTTACAAGTGACTAACTTTCTCTCACTCGCTTCTACAATATCTCTCTGCTAATCTGACTTAGTGAAACTCCAAAAGCTCTGCCCTTTTATAACCAATTTGCTAGGTTTATTTCCCTAATTATCTTTCTCGCCAAGCTTAACTGTCTCAACAACCTTTATCACGTGCTTGCAGCATGACTTTATAACAGAGCTTTAAGAAATGGCAACTCCCTTAGTCGTTTCATGTAGTAAAATTATAACTCTGATCACGTGAATTACTTACTGCCTTTGGATGATAGTCACGACTATGTCAGTTTCAGTTTTGGCTCTAGTAAATGACATTTCATGCTCACGAATGAATGACATATGACATGTCTCACTCAAGTTTTTAGTTCACATTTCATCAATATCGTTTCATTAGCAAATATTTTTTTTTTTATTAGCAAGTATTTTGGAAAATGTATTGTCATTTATCAAATACTTATTTTTGTAGTTTGAAACTACATAATTAATATATTTCTCATTTTTTAGTTTTACAAAACTAAAGTCACACTTAATAAGAGATCAATAAAGTTAAATGCGAGTGGCTTACATGTATAACATAGCAACTTTCTACCATACATAAACACATGGTTGACAAATTTGAGGTAAGTCTATTAATTAATAGTGATTTGGTAGTTTAAGTTTCATTTTACAACTTAGGGCGCTAAAATGATTTAATTATTATGACTTATAATATATGAATTTATCTTAATTTCTCTTTAGTCTTTGTAAGAATAATGTAGATTGCTAACGGTGGTGAGATTCATTTGCAATTGAAGACTTGATGAGAAATTAGATGTACTCATGCATGCCAATTTTGTGGGTTGCTAGTAGATTCATTAGTAGATATTAAAGAGTTTTGAGAATTTGATGTAAAAGCTAATTGGCATTTTGTCAAATTTTAATGATTGTTAGAGATTTTTGTAGACCTATCTTTTTGTGTATGAAACATTTGTGAAAAAAAATTATAAAGAATTTAATAGGAAATTAGAATTAAAATAAGGGCTTGAAATGGTTTAAAAATTTTCATATTTATTTATTTTTTAATAATCAACAACAACAATGATGGTTATTTGAAAAGAACTGTTGTTAAATGTAGTGTTCAACAACAAAGATGACAGATGTTTTTCTAAATCATCATTAAATGTTGTTTTAATATTTAATGATGATTCTTATAATAAACTATCACTAAAACAACACATTTAATGATATTTTTTTTAATAAGAATATTCATAAAAAATTAATGAAAGAGTATAATAAATGATGGTTATTAAAATAACCATCATTACATGTGTGTGTGTGTGTGTGTGTGTGTGTGTGTGTGTGTGTGTGTGATGATGGATATTTAAAAAACTATCATGAAAAGTTTACTTCTTTTAATGTCACTGCCTAAGTTGATTGTTTCAAAACGGTCATCTTATATCATTTAAAACTTTCATTGTTTGCCAATTTTCTAGTAGTGATTACAACCTATTCAAAATCAAACCTTACACTATTGCGGCCATCTCAATTGAATCAACTTAATCAAACTTGCTTAGTGAGCACCACTTGTCTTCTTATTATCTACAACTTTTATGTCTTGTTTGATCCTGATGTGTGTAAGAATTACACAAATACCTACCAATAAAAATTCTCATTTGGAGTGCTGTCTTCCTTTCATTTTCTATCCCCTACTTTCTTCTTAATTAATAATCTTCTAAATAATTTTTAAATTTATTAAAAGTAATGATATTCTTGTGCCCTTCAAGCATGCATATTTATGCTATTATTTTAATTTTTTAAAAAACTTTAGTTTTAATTTTTTTGGTTAATTTTATTTTTATACTTCAATTACAAGTTATGATATGAATTTTTTATATTTCTTATAATGTTCAATTAAAGGGATTCGTGGAGTTGTTTTATTGGAAAAATATCCTATAGCAATTTAGAATAGTCACTGGGCATCCCTTAACTCTTGAGTAAAATTTTGAGTATGAGTTAGGCTCATAAACTTTTGTAAGTTTAATCTCGAGTACGATAGAGTTGCTGCTAGCACTTGTAACAAGTACATATAATAAGTCAAATATATATATCCAACGATCAATATGTTTTTTCTTTTTGGAATAGTTGTTAATACTTATTGGCTCATATATAATTTTTATTTGAGATTCTGGATTTGAGACCTTTTGTGTGTGTGTATATTTATATATATTAATCATGCTTAGAATGAATTGGCATTGTAGCAATCTATGTTGACGATGTGAATTTGATTAGAACTCCCAATTATCTTCAAAAGATTGCTAACAAGATTTTAGAAAAACTAGATACTTTCTTGGGCCGCTGATCGAGCACAAATCTAATGGTATATTTATCCATTAGTCAAATTATACTTAAAAGATACTAAAATGTGTCAATATGTATGAAGCTTAACCATTGATTACCTCAATGGTAGTTCAATCTCTTGATCCCAAGAAAGATCTATTTCATCCTAAAGAGCATGATGAGCAAGTACTTGGTCTATAAGTACCATATTTGAATGCTTGGCACTCTGATATATTTAGGTCAATGTCATAGACAATGACATAGCTTTTTCTACAAACACGTTGGCAAGATTTAGTTCTAAACCAACTGGGCAACATTGGAATGGTGTTAAATAAATTTTTCGTTATTTTTATGGGACTATTGATTTGGGTTTTATTTCATTTTAATGAACTAACAAAAAACTTGGTCATGTTGGTTATGCATATGCATGTTACTTATTTGAGCCTCATAAAGCTCGTTCACAGATGGGATATATTTTTACTTAAACTGATATAGTAATTTGTTGGAAATCTTTGAAGCAAATTCTTGTGTCTATAATCTCCAATCACTCAGAGATTCTTGCATTAAATGATGCAAGTAGAGAATGCATATGGCTATAGTCCATGATTCATCATATGTAAAGTGCTTGTAAATTATCTTCAGGTGCGAATATTCCAATGGTGATATATGAAAATAATGCAGTTGGTATAGCTCAACTCAAGGGAGGATATATCAAAGGACAAAGCATATCTCACAAAAGTTCTTGTACATTCATGGGCTGCAATAGAATAAGATTATTGATATCAAGCATATATATGCTCCACATATGATTTTACATATATGTTTACTAAAGCTTGACCTATATCAACATTTGAAAAAAATAGCATACGGCATTGGCATGCATTGGTTAAACAGAGACTATCGAGTGATCATCAGGGGCAACACCTATTAGGGGGAGCACTCATCAAAAGGAGCGAAGGAGCATTATCTTGCAAGAGAGGAATTTCTACAGCTAAACTAGACAAATGTGCATTGAACTCTTTTTCTCTTTGACCAAGTTTTCCCATTGAGGTTTTACTAGAAAAATTTTTTAATGAGGCAGTCTTGAATATTTTTTTTGCTTGGGTTTTTATCCGAATGGGTTTTCCTAGCAATAGTCGAGTACAATTATCATAAAGAAGTGAATATCCAATGGGGGAGTATTATAGTAGATGTTTATCCACTTCAGCTTAGCTAATTAATATAGCATCCTAGAAAACTTAGTTAATTGGGCCAGTTAGGTAAGTTACCTATCAAGATTTAGCTAATTAGGTCAGTTAGGCCAGTTACCTATGAAGACTTAGTTGATTAGGTCAGTTAGCACAGTTACCCATGAAGATAAAACTAGTTAGATTAGCCAGCTAAGTTACCAACGAAGACATAGCTAATTAGCTAAAATAAACATCTATTTATATGGTTAATTTTTATTAGTAAAAATACCTATAAATAGGCTTGTCAATCTTTATATTTAATTTAATTGTATAATAAATCTACTTAGAATAAGGTCTTTTTTGGGATTGAGGTATTGTATCTTTTAAGCTACAACTGCTGTAAAAAAAAAAACAGTAATTATGAAATAAAAGTTAAAAATATGTAGTAAATATAAATTTTAAATAATAATTTTCACAAAATTATTAAAGATATAATAGATTTTTTATCATATAAGTAAAAAATTATATTAATATAACATCTAAACTATAGCAGATAGTACTTACAAAACACTTTATTATTGTAACTTTTAAGTTACAGCTGTTCAATCTCAATACCAAACCACCCTAAGTTCGTATATGATTTTTAGTAGAATAAGGAAAAATGAAATAAACTACACAGTAACACTTTTCTGTAGAAGTATCAAAAGAGTGTTACCTAATGTGTATTTATAATTTGAAATCCATTAAAAAAGTTCTTAACTACATCTAGCGCTCATATTTTCTATAATAATTACATTATTTACTTGAGTTTTCAATTACTTCCTATCTCTATTCAAAACACACATTTCTTTTCTTTTCTTTTTTTACTTTGTCGTAGTATTCTTCAATTTTTATTTTTTATTTTATCATCAGTTTCGCCGCTTTTGCAGGTTGTTGTAATGTTGTCAACTATTTGGTCCAAGTAGATCCAGAATCCAGGGTGTCGGCTGCGGAAGGTGGACCATGAGTTACTTGCAACTCGTCCCCATTGTTCTCCTTCCACGCGTATATAGTAGAGTTGAGACTTATGATGAAAAAGCTTACTTTTTTTTTAATTATTATTTATGAGATGTAAAGCTGGTTCCACTGGCTTCCACTCCAAATAAATAAATACTGAAACAATCCGTAGGTCGCAGGAAAAAAACAATTTTATTTTAATTATTGTGACCTAATAATGTTATCAAAATTTGAGTTTTAAATTGTGTCCAAATGTCGTATGTTATTTATTAATTAAATGATAAATTTTATAACATATAAAATTATTTAATTATTATTTAATAGATGAATTTTACATTAATTGAAACTTAAATTAAAACTTAAATATTTAGATATCTATTATTATTCTTATAAATTCCGATCATAGGAGAATTAAAAATTATTATATATTTTTACATCATTTTGAAATAACAACTGAATACAAACAGAATATATACGTATCTAAAGCTATATACAAAATGAATTTTTGCAACGTTCAAAAGTAATAACTGCAATCTTTACGAGCTTGTAGACTTTTAATTGTCAAAGAAGGGAGTTTGGAATGATAAAGGGTTTAAAGAGAATCAAACTTGTCTTTTTTTTTTTTTTGTAATTTTATATATTGGTGAATTTGTAAAAAATGTAAGTGGGGTTTTGAACTTTTGATAGGACATTAAAGGCGTGCCAATAACACCACTCGTTGCTTTTATTACTACATTGTAGGCAGGAGCCGGATCCACATGTGTTTTTTTGTTTTATTTGCCTATCAATCATCGGGGCACATGTTTATATTGAGATATGCTTTTTAAAGCATATTGATTTATTTACTTATAATAAATATAATTTCTGAATAATAAAATATTTAAGATATTTTTCAAGTATTTTAATTGTATAAATATTTTGAATAAGTTCTGTTTAATTATATTATATGTCTTTATGTGATCATCATATGGATTCACATAAAACATAAATACAAGTTATCTTACGATTAAATAAATTAAGTTTGTAGTTGATAAATAGAGTTGGACGCTCTATTTGTGTTTAGACTATAGTAAATTAATTGAATGATTTCTTTTAATCATATATGAATTTACTGATGTAGTTTAACTACATTAAATTGGATCACATATAAGATTTAATTAACTTTAAAATGACTGTCAGATTAATTAAATTTTATAGGTATTGATTTTATTGTGATCTCAATCTTGAGTTAATTATAGTTTTATGTTTATGATTGTCATTGCGTTTGAGTTACCAATGGGTGCGAGATACATTTGTAGTCAAAATTATCTGATATCTTGGTACAAGCAATTATGAGTGATTATTGTTAAAAATTATATGTTTATTAATGATAAAAATATCATTTTGTACTTATATTATAATTTATGTGTATAATTATGTAACATAATGTGAATTTCTAATTATTTTTCTAAATATTTGATTTTGTGTATTTTTGTATGTTTATTAGGTAAAAATAATTTCACACAATTCGAGGCTCCAAACAAATGCACATTTGGATTCCAAAGGTCTGAGAGGTTATTTCATTGTCAAGGAGGATCTGCGATTTTTACTGTGAAATTATAAGTTTTTACTACAATAAGTATGGTAATTGTAAAATTATAAAATTTTATTATGTTAGGTGTGGTAATTATTAGTAGAATGAGTTAGGTATGCTTGAGTGGATTAAGTTAGGTTTGCTTGAGCGGATTAAGTTAGGTTTATGTCTTGTTATTGGAACAAATGTATGGCTATGATGTAATTAGCCTTATTTATGTGTGTGGTGTGGATTAATCACGTATTAGTATAAATAGAGAGGGGGGTAGCACACCTCGCTACACTTTTCTTCACTTCTTTCCCCTCAAATTCTTCTTCTTCTTCTTATTATTCTTCTTCTTCTCATCTCTCTTTGTAATATATTTTCAATAAATAAAATTAGTTTTATTTTTAATTTTCAAATACCATTTTTATGCATAATTTAATTTTAAATATTTTTATTTCAATTATTCTTGACTAACTATTAATAGTTCAGGGAAGGTGAAACTCTTAATAAAAAAATATGGTTCAATCAAATTCTATTTTTAATTATATAAATTAAATTATTTTCTATTTAATTTTATACATATTTTATATTTTGAAATTTTGATTTATTGTAGACAAATAAGGGTGTTTGGGATAATAAATTCTTAATATCTCAATATAAGGTATGGTAAAATGATATTTTGATTTATTGTAGACAAATTAAGTTTTGGCAAAATAAATACTTAATCCATAATAAAATTAATGGGAAAATAATGATAATTTATACAATTAATCTTTTGGGCAATAAATCTAAATAAAAATGATCAATAAAATTTATTAAATTTTATTTACTACTAAGAGTGGATCCATAACCCTAACTGACTTAATTTTATAGTTTCACTTAAATTAAATTGCATAAATTCAAGTTTTATTTTTATTTTTAGATAAAATAAAATAAATAAATTAAATCTTTTCTCTATGGATCGACCTCGGACTCACTGAGCTATTCTATAACAAGACACTCTTATACTTGAGAGTTATAAATCACTTTTAAGTTGTGTCAATGAGCAGTGAGATTATAGATTAACAATATAGAATTTGTACAACATATCTCTTGACGAGTTTTCGATACTTGATCATAGAATTCCCTTGCTAGAGTGTAGCAACATAATTAGTATGTTAAAAATGATCACTAGAGAAAACCAATAAGTGTCAAGGAATAAAATGTAATTAAATTGATTGGACAATTGAGATATTAATTTAATTAGTGTCGCGATACAAAAGATTGTTGAGTAAAGAAATCAATGTGGTAGTCAAATTATTATTTGAGAACACTATCCTAGATAGCATACAATTATGGAGGTTAGTTCCAATCTTTTAGTAGAATAGATTTGGAATTAAATAATTGAGCTAGTTTAATTATAGATTTAATTATTGTAATCACTATTGCATATACCTATATGAGCTCATTTAATTGATTGCACCACTATTGGATTGTTAAGCAAGATAACTAGCTATTTGAGTTAAAAACATAAATAAAGTATTAGTGGGAGGCTCCATTTAATATGCTTATATGTAAGGGGCCTTGTATTATTTTACAGGTTGGGTCCCTATAACAATAATAAGTAAGGCCACTTTTGGGCTTTATCTTATTTTAATTTAAATCAAACATTTTGATTTAATAGAATTAAAAAAGGGAGATAAATAAGCAGCCTAGGGTTTCCACCAATAGGGATATAAAAACCTTGCTTCCCTACAAAAAGAGATACAAGAGTCATAATATACAGATTAGAAAAAAAAAAAAGAGTTGTTCTCTCTAACTTTGAGGAGAAAAATTCTCTTACTAGTTGCTTTCAATAGTGATAAAAGGTGTCCACACGTCAAGCGCAGATCAAACTTGAGTCATAATCTTAATCTGGAAGATCGTTGGTAATATATTGTGATCTAATAGGATTGGTGATGACAAATCGTGATTTGAGAGTCTAAACTTTTCTACGAGAAAGTAGAGGTACAATTTCTAGATTATTATAATTTTATATATTGTATGAGAAATGCGATCTTTATATTTCCACTACAAAATAATTTTAAACCAGCAGTTTCTCCTTTTCATTTAAAATTTCAATACAAATCAATTTAAAAAAGTTGGCCCACATAAATTTAATTTTACAAATTTTCAAACAGTCTATCAAATACATTTACACTAAGTGTGGGGTCATTAGAACCATTAAAACACTCACCATACCCATGTTTTTATTACCAATATATTTACTTTTAAGGACAAAAGAAAAATAGAAAGAGCAAAAGACAAAAAAATCCTTCATGCTTTCATCATTCACTGTTGTAATGAAGGTAAGATGAAATACAAAAAGTGACGAAGAGGAGATTAGTGAAGCAGATGATGAGGGTTATTTTTTGAATTTTAAAGGATTTGTAGAATATAATTTTATTTTTCAAATTTACACAGTAGGTTTATTTAAAAGATAAATGTGGAAAACAAAATGATGGATTCAAATAACCTCACCTTTTTACTAATTTCATTTTCAAATGCTACTTTTATAATAACTACCAAAGTCGTGTTCCATATTCACTAAAAACAAATTAAAAAACAAGGATAAAACTATGTTACCACGTTAACCTGTCTTTTGATTCTTATGATTGAATCCCTTACTTTCTTTCTTATTTATAATTTAATAAAAAATATTATGATAATATCAGTCCTGTGCAAGTTGTCCCTAAAAAGTCAGGAATCACAGTAGTTACCAATGCTGAAAATAAATTAATACCTACTAGAGTGACTATAGGATGACGTGTATGTATTGATTATAGAAAGTTGAATTCTGTCACACGTAAAGACCATTTTCCTTTACCATTTATCGATCAAATACTGATAGATTAACAGGCCATGAATTTTATTACTTCCTAAATGGCTACTCAGGATATAATCAGATTCCCATAACACCAAAATATCAAGAGAAAACCACTTTCACTTGCCCTTTTAGCACTTTTGCATATAAGAGAATGCGATTTGGATTATGTAATGCACCTACTACATTTCAACGATGTATGTTAAGCATTTTTTCTGATATGGTTGAATGATTCCTTGAAGTCTTTATGGATGCTTTTTCTGTTTTTGGTGATTCATTTTATCAGTGTTTACATCATCTAACACTAGTTATGCAGAGATGCATAGAGAAGAATTTGGTCCTAAATTGGGAGAAATGTCATTTTATGGTAAAACAAGGTATTGTTCTCGGTCACATCATTTCGAGTGAAAGTATTGAGGTTGATAAGGCCAAGGTGGATCTCATTTCCAATCTTCCTCCACCTAAAACAATCAGAGAAGTAAGATCTTTTCTTGGGCATGCGGATTTTTATAGACGTTTCATTAAAGATTTTAGTAAAGTTTCTAGACCCTTATGCAATTTACTTGCTAAGGATGTACCTTTTGTCTTTGATGATTTATGTCTTGTGGCATTTGAGAAACTAAAGCAATTGTTGACATCATCACCCATCATTCAGCCCCCAAACTGGAACTTACCATTTGAGCTCATGTGTGATGCATCTGATTATGCAGTAGGAGCAGTATTAAGACAAAGAGTTGATCGAATTTTCCATGTCATTTACTATGCTAGTATGACATTGAATGATGCACAGTTGAACTATTTAACCACTGAAAAAGAAATGTTAGTAGTATTGTTTGCATTAGAGAAATTTCGATCTTATCTCATTGGTTGTAAAATAATTATTTTCACAGATCATGCTGCTCTTAAATATCTTCGCACAAAGAAAGATACAAAGGCCAGACTAATTCGTTGGGTGTTACTTTTGCAGGAATTTGATTTTGAAATCAACGATAAGAAAAGCATAGAAAATGTTGTAGAAGATCATCTCTCTCGTCTCAATTTTGATGCAATTACATAACCATTGCCATTGAATGATTCATTTCCAAATGAAAAATTTATGAGTGTGGAAGTATTACCATGGTATGTTGATATAGTTAACTATCTTGTTACAGGTAAACTTCCGAAGCATTGGACTAAACAGGACAAGGCCAAATTTTTTACGGAAATAAAGAATTTCTTCTAGGATGACCCTTACCTGTTTAAGTATTGTGCAGATCAAATTGTCAGATGATGTGTCCCAGAAAATGAATTTCAAAATATTCTTTCATTCTGCCATAAACAAGCTTGTGGAGGCCATTTCAATGCTAAGAAAACAGCTACTAAAATTTTACAATATGGTTTCTATTGGCCAACTATATTTCGAGATGCTTACATTTTTTGCTCTTCATGTGATAGGTGTCAACGAATGGGGAGCATTAAGCGAAGGAACATGATGCCACTAAACCTAATTTTAGTGGTTGAGATTTTTTATGTATGGGATATCGACTTCATGAGACCCTTCCCCCTTCTTTTGGCCATCAATACATATTGGTCGTTGTTGACTACGTATCAAAATGGGTAGAAGCAATTCCATGTAGAACCAATGATCATAAGGTGGTGATCGGATTTTTGAAAAGCAATATTGTTTCACGTTTTGGATTTCCTCGAGCAATAATTAGTGATGGTGAAGCCCACTTTTATAACAAATCATTCAAAGCTCTTTTGACAAAGTATTATATTATTTACAAAGTGGCTACCTTATATCATCCGCAAACCAATGGCCAAGTTGAGATTTTTAATCGAGAAATAAAGCACATATTAGAAAAGACAGTGAGACCTGACATAAAAGATTAGTCATTAAGACTAGATGATGCATTATGAGCATATAGAATAGCTTTCAAGACCCCGATTGGGATGTCACCCTATAGGCTAGTATATGGAAAATTTTGCCACCTACCTGTGGAACTCGAGCGTCGTGCATACTGGGCCATCAAGAAATTCATCTTTGACATGTAGCAAGCTAACTCAGAAAGAAGATTACAGCTGGCAGAACTTGAAGAAATTCGTAATGATGCATACGAAAATATCAAGATTTACAAGCAACGAATGAAAGTCTTTCATGACAAACAAATTATGAGAAATCTTTCACCCTAGGTCAGAAAGTGCTTTTATTCAATTCTCGTTTGCACATATTCTTAGGTAAATTAAGCTTTCGATGGACTAGTCCATTTATAGTTCACACTGTTTTTCCACATTGAGCAATTGAAATTAAGGATTCAAAGAACAGTGTAACTTTTAAAGTTAATGGTAAAAGATTTGAGTCATATCTAGAGTACCAACCACATGAAAAGGGCACCGAAATCAATTCGAGTGACCCACAAAACTTGAACTAAGAATTTTTCTTATTTCTTTCTTCTTTTTGGTGATTTAAATTTTTGTGAAAGTGTGTTTATTTAATTATTTAGTTTTCTTTTATCACTTCTAACCATGTGTGCCTTAACTAGACAGATCTTCTTGAACATTCTCAAACAACTTCAACGTGTACAATCTCATCTGAGAAGTCAGATAGGATTTTGTAAAACACATCGTATTTGGAAGCTACAACCTCTAGAATTAGTATCCCACATTGAAGATTTAGAAAAAAACCTCAAACAAATTGAGGGAGGTATCAATGACACCCAAATAGAACTTGAGGTAAACTCAATAAGAGGACGACTGTGAAATTATTATTTTTCTTTTATTTTCTTCTTTATATTCTCTAGTTTGTTACCCCGGTTAAGTGGCAGATAACGGTACTCCGTGATAATCAAAGTCGGTTACTTCAGTTTCCCATAATAACTAATATTTTGAGAAGAAGGTATGGACAGAAACTTGATTCTAGAAAAGCTTCACAAGCAATTTCCTTTACTTCTTCAGAATGCCCTCCTTGCAATCTATAAAGCTCGGTCCGAATGCATGCGATTGCTTATGAGAAATAACGTCCTTGCTGACATCTGTTGGTTAATCGAGGGCAAAGTACGTTTGGCAAGTGAGTTGCCTCCTAAATTTATTGCATACATGCTTGGTTGTGGTAAAGAAAATTACTCAAGAAAACGAAGAGCTCAAAAACTTTATGTTGATTGTCATAAGTGTGCCAGGATGAATTGCGATAAAAATCCTTATTCTTTATGAATGATGTCTGATAACGGGGAAGATAAGATTCAATTCATTAGGGATGGATTGAATAAAAAGTCATTGGATGATATCATTTTGTCTCTTAAAACGCATTGCAGTGGATATGTTCAAAGAGCAATTCTCCAGTTATGGCTATTATTTCCGAAAGAGTGTGTACGATTTAGTCTCGGGAATTTGACTATAAACAACCTTGTTTGCCAGTTTATAAGAAAACTGGATGGGAAGCCTATCCTCAACCCATTAAGGGTGTTCAAGCGTTTCTGGACATAAAACCGGAGGAAGATGTGAGCCACAATCACAACTACTTGTAAATATCATTTTACTGTTGTTTTATTTTACTGTTGTTTTATTTCACTATTGTTTTATCAATTGCATTATTGTCTTTAATAATTGATTGCTTTTTCTTTTTACTATTTCCTTTTTTACTCTTGAGCCATGTGCTTTACGTGTTAATTGACACAAACATGCTACTTCTTATACAGCTGTGAACCATTGTCACCAAGATCCTTAATATATGATCCTTTCTTTTTAGACTCACAAATTATTTTTGAGAAGCATCCCAATGGCAGCTACTCCCAATAAACAATTCAAGAACATTTGTGTGCTTTCTAGGTTTAACTATGGCAAATATAAAGAATTCATTGAGGCAGCCATAGTTCTTGGTCGAAGCATAGCAGAAAGAAATTTGCATTTGGTATATAGAGGAGGTGCCCGAGGGTTATCAAAATTGGTCTTAGAAGCTGCTTCTATCAGAGGGAGTCAAGTGTTAGGCATCATCCCAAGAAGCCTAAAACCTTTAGGCTGTTCGTCTGACTCACCAACTGGCGAAGAGTTAGTCGTCTCAGGTATGCAAGAAAGAATAACTGAAATGTTGAATCATATGATGCTTTTATTTTCCTACCAGGAGATCTTGCAACTCTAGAGGTACTAATCATATTAGCATCTTGGGTCTATCTAAACATTCATCAGAAACACATCGGTTTGTTAAATGTCAATAACTTTTATGATGGCTTTATCGCGTTTCTTAACCATGTAATAAAAAACCATTTCATCCGCTTCACAGTGAAAAAAATTTTTATTTGTGCTCATACTACTAATGAGTTACTTGATCTGTTATAAGCTTATAGACCAAAGCCAGATCCCAAGACTCTTGTATTGAAATAGCCAACTAATGATGGTAACAGTAGCCGTAGTAAGAAGTGCAAATTTGATTTAACTCTTCGCTTGTAAATATTTTCTTCTATGATGCAGCACCCAGGTGATGTCTTCTAAACCTTATTTTCTTTCAAACATTGAGGACAATGTTTCGTTCTGGTTGGGGTGAGGGAATAGTTGACAATTGTGGAATATCTTAATATTGGTGTAGTTTTTAGTAATTTTTGTTGTAGAAACTAACTGTGGATAAATTTTTGAGTCGAAGATGGCTGAATATGGATTGTAGTGACTCTAGAAATGCATCTTTTTATTAAAAAAAAATCAGACATTTCTTTTAAGCTTCGACAGTCATTTTAAGTGTGATCTTTCTAACTTCTTTTACCAATTAGTTTTTCTATGTCATTTGCATTGTTTTGCATGCATAATTTTCATGACTAAAATATGTTTGGGGGTAGAATTAAAAGAAAATATATTTTGTGTGATCTTTTCATATTAGATGACATGATAACTTTCAAATTTTAGTATTTGTATTATCTTTGGTCTTGAGTTATGTTACACCATGTTTGTTACTCTACATGTTGATGTTGGAGACAAATATAAGTTTTTTGAAAGAATGGACATGTCATAATAAATGCCAAGTGAGTTTTTGAGCCTATCATTTTTCTTGGAGAGTAACCCTTTTTGTCCATTCTTCATTCAGCTTAGCAGTTTATTGCTTTATACATTATCTCTATATTTCCTTGGAGTTAACGTTCTCTAAAAAAAAAAGTGTGTGTTGCTACATCTGAAGGTCCATCAACTAGTAGATATGGAAGATTATTTAGAACCCTAAAAGATGACAGAAAGGCCATCTTTGGTCCGTTTGAGCATTTCCAGCTAATCCTATTAATATATATCCATAGTTAATCCCTTTGAGGCTTGAAAGAAAAAAAAAACATTTTACTTTGGTAACCTATTATCTCGTCCCATTCCAATGTGGAATATCACTTTATATTTTATATTTCCCACCACCCATTTATGTTTGAAAATAGAGATAATTTTACATTCATGAAAAAAGTTGTTATAAAAAAAATAAAAACAAAAAATATATATATAAATAGATAAATAAAATAATTAAAAAAAAAGAATTCAAGGGAAAAGCACCTAACAATTTCCAAAGTTCTCTATTTTTCAAACATATATTTTGCTTTTCCTATTATCCTTTCTTTGTTAGCCACATCCTTAGCCTACGTTACGTTCTAATAAAAGTCCTTCTTAATTTTAGGGAACTATAGTCTAAAGTAGAAACCAGTTATATGGGCCAAAAAGATGTGGTAGTACATAATAAAAAAAAAGAGAGAAATAAAAAAATAAAGGATGAATACATTGGTTTAATTAGCATTTTGTTATTTTTAAGCTAAGGGCACATTTCTATCATCTTGGTGAGAGTGTGTGATATTACTTCTTTATTATTTTCTCTCAATTTACCATTCACTGGAGTGATTATTTTTTGGTTTAATTTCTTTGTGAGAGTATCACTACTACTGGTGAGATTTTGGGATTTGACATGTCATTCTTGAAAGTGACTCAATTATTGTAGCTGTGACAAAGGTTTATAGACTGATTCATGTGGAGAGTTGATGTGAGGATGATATTTTTTTAGACTAGACATAATGCTTATACTTTTATTTGATTGTTATCATTAATCTAATTGAATAAATACGACTATTTAAAAAAAATCATCATTTTGGTTTGAATTTTATTTTCGCTTAATTTGCTAGGGACTAGTAACAAGATGGTTGGGGGGTGTGTTGAGTACTAGAAATTGTGTATTTATAATATAGAAAATCATCATTTTACACTCTAAGTCTCACTAACCTCCCTACTTTTATGTCTTTAAGCCCCTTGTGATTTAATTTTGTATGTTTTATTTTAATTAAGTATTTTATGTATTATAGGGGACATCATGGTCATTTCACAATGAACAAGAGATCAGATAAAAAAATGGACAGTAATTTTGAACTTAGGACAGTCGAAAACCTTAGGAGCATAAAAAGATATATGGTACTGTTCACATATACGGTACTGTTCACGACAATATTCACGACACTGTTCACGGCACTGTTCACCTATATTGTATAATGACGTGGCTCCGTATGATGATGTGGCAGCATTTAATTGGATAAATGATGTGGCCTTGACTACTTATGTGGCATTGATTGATGATATGGTGTTGACCGATGACGTGTCACGATCTTATTACACTAAAATGCTGATGTGGCGTTGACCGGTGACATGGCAAAATGTTAGTGGAATAAAAAAACATGCGTACAGTACATGTATATACACGGAATGACAGCCCTGATGATGTGTTCCATCCAATAAGGACTTACCACATGGCACAATCTTGAGCGTCCAAATTGTTTTAATCTGATGGTCATAATTTACTCATTGTATCTATAGAAAAGGGGCTCCCCCCTAATTTGACACTCTTGAATCTATTTTTGAGCTCTATTTTCTGTATTTCCATTTCCATTTTGTATTTTCTATGTATTTTAATAAAATTTTCATTTTACCTCTACTTCAATTATGAGTAGCTAATTTTTTTTCAAGCTTTGGTTGAAGGTGAAGTCTCAACATGCTCCATGGGCTTAATTTGGTAAATTTACTTTTTCTTCCCCTTTAATTTATGTGGATGTTTTGACTTTTCGTAGATAAATAGTAATAATCTTGTCTAGATATCGGCTGGTATAACCGCCTCCCTAGGCAAGAATATTACTATTTGGCACGGGAAGCACTTAGCACCATATCTATTAGAGTGAGGTTCATAAGGAGTAGAAAATCCCCCTGCATGATTTAATTGGTACTAATAATGAATGTTAAGCCAATAGTGCATATTGAGTACAGATCCAGAGACCCAAGCACTTCATTTAGATAGTTTATTCCCCCCGTTCTAATTTAAATCATAAGATAGCATAAATATCTTTCATCCAACCACCTACTTAGAAAATTAATTCTACAAGCAATTAAAATTCAACTCCTTGTGAGATCGACACTCATCACCATTGATCTATTCTATAATATATTCGTGTGCTTGTGAGTTCAATAAAAGTTGCACAACAGAGTCATGGTATTTTACTTGTGGTAGCATTAGTTCTTCTTAGAATCATTGCTTATCATCAACATTTGCTATTACCTCAACATCATTTGGGGATTTATGTCTGTTTTAATTCACCTTCAATTATCAGATATCTTAAACCCCTGATAGGTGATCTTTTCACTGCATTTGCGGATTGTCACTTTGATGAGATAATTTTTCCATCACTAGAAAATGAAAAGCCTCTTGAAGTAAGGCATCAATTTTCTTAGAAAGTTTCCACTTTGTTTCATTTAAATAATCCTCGTACCAATCAATGTAAAAATAAAGTATGAAGAATAGTACATTTATGGTAAATTACAAATCAATTACCAGATGCATTTACAAATATAGCAAAAGTAACCAAGTCACATTCCTTTTGCCAAAACACCAGCTTGAATGATTGTTCTTGCTAAACAATCAAGTGTAAAAGTAGCCAATGAGTTATCTATTACACGTCATAAATGAGGTAGACTACTTGGTTCCAAAGACAGTGCTCCTAGAAAAGGAGAATGAAAGATTAGGATCTTGCTAAAATAATAGTCGAGCTATAAAGGCACACATATTATTAGAATCAACAATTGCAAATAAACTAATGATCCCTGAAGAGACATTAATTCATGAAGAGAAAACACAAAAATGAGGAAAATTCTATAAATTATACTTATAGACTTATACAATGAAAATATGGGATTGTAATAAAAAAATATTAACAATGTATTTTCATTTATAGCAGCTACTAAAACTACAAATAATTTTGAGCTTCAAACTGTCAATAAATTTATACAAGGCATGATTGGCCTTAATATAAAAAAGCAATTCTAGCATAATTGACTTCTTCAGCTAAACATGAAGTTTTTTAACTTATAGTTTAGACTTCTAAAGATGTCAAACCAGTTGGATACAAGTGGGTATTTGTGAGGAAATATAATGAATATAATAAAATCACTAGATACAAAGCATGGCAAGTTGTACAATGTTTCTCATAAAGACCTGGTATTGATTACGAGGATACGTATTCTCCAGTAATAGATACTATTATGTTTCAATATTTAATCAATTTAACAGTCTCAGAAAGACTTGACACACGTATCATGGACATAGTGACTGTATATCTATATGGGTCACTTGACACTGCTATTTACATGAAAATCTCTGAAGGGTTCAAAATGTTTTAAGTATGTAAATTACAAAATTATAACATGTGTTGAATCAAGCTACTATGATCTTGTATGGATTGAAACAATCTGGATGCATGTGATACAATCTTTTGAGTGAATATTTGGTTAAAGAAGAATATAAACATGATTCTAATTGCCCATCTGTATTTAGTAGAAAATTTGAATCTAGATTTATAATTGTAGCAATTTGTGTTGAGGACACAAACTTAATTGGAACTCCTGAAGAGAATCTAAAAATTGTTAAATATTTAAAAAGAGAATTTGAAATAAAAGATTTGGAAAAAAAAAATATTGTCTTGGCCTGCAAATCAATGATAAACTTGTTTATGTTGAAAGAATCTTAAAACATTTTAATATGGATAATGCTCATCCATTAAGCATTGTTATGATTGTTTGGTCTCTCAATCCTAAAATAGATCCATTTCAACCCAAAGAGGATGACAAAGAGATACTTGGTCTAGAAGTTCCATGTCTAAATGTCATTGGTGCTTTATTATAACTAGCACAATGCACTAGACCAAACATTGCATTCTCGGTGAACTTATTAGTGAAATTTAACTCAGCCAACACAACGACATTGGAATGACATTAAACATATCTTCCAATATCTTCATAGAACAATGGACTTGGGGTTATCTTATTCAAGAGTGCTAATGGAAAATCCTAGTCTTATCAGTTTTACAGACACATGCTACCTTTCTGATCCCCATAAAGCCTGTTCACACAGACAGGATATGTTTTTACTTACAATGGCATGATACTTTCATGGTGATCTGCTAGCAGACTTTCATTGCCACCTCCTATAATCACTCATTTATCCTTGCGTTACATGAAACAAATAGAGAGTGTGTTTGATTGCTGTCTATTATCCATCATATTGAGAGCACATGCAATTTGACTTCCACAACGGATCTTCCAACATTTTTATATGAAGATAATGCTACTTGTATCACTCAAATTAAGTGAGGATACATCGAGGGAGATAAAACTAAGCATATCTTACCAAAGTTCTTTTACACTCATGAGCTGCAGCAGGACAAAAATATTAATGTCAAGCAAATATGGTCTACTGATAATTTTACTGATCTTTTTACTAAAGCTTTGCCCACATCAACATTTGAGAAGTTAGTTCATAATATTGGCATGCATCGACTCAACACACGATCAAATTCATACATGAGCTTTGAGAAGATATTTCATCAGGGGAAGCATATATTAAATAAATGTGCAATGTACTATTTTTCCTTCAACTAGGTTTTATCTCACTAGGTTTTACTAGTAAGATTTTAACGAGACAGTATCAAGCACATCTAATAATACCTTTACATTATAAAATTATATGTAAATAAACGTTGAATCCTAGGGGAGTGTTGTAAATGTGGTGAAATCAACATTTATCCCACATTGGAAAATTGATACCCCCACTCCTTTGTGCCCTCTATAAATATGGGTGTTTAATTTGGAGCAGTGTTGTAGATTGAGAACAAAAGCTTATCAGTAATAAGCTACTAACAAGGTACTTGAAGTATTTTATTAGATGTGAGAAGAGTGAATTATAGCTTGGAAATGTGATTCGAGGATTATCTCCTCTTATAGCACATCTTAGAATTTCACTACGAATAATGGTTATTTAATTGATAAATTTTAGCCACGTAGATTTTTTATATTTTGCGAGCACAAGCAAATTAAGAATTTATAAAGAAGCAAACAGGCATTACGTGGCAATCACTGGAACATCTCATTTCAAGGTTATATCTAGAATCAAAATGAGTTCATGGTGGGTTCATGGTTATGACAATATAATTCGAATTAAGACATGATAAAAAAGAGCAATCAGCTTTTACAATCATATTTAAAGTGTTTATTGCAATTCATTTCTAATTGAGGCCGTATAAAATGATTATCAAAGCAAGACCTCTGAATGTACGTAAACGAGAGAGAGTGTTCTTTTACGTTTTCTTTTTTAATTTTAATTGTGGATCACCAGCGTGTGGAAGTGTTTGACTCAATATGTTTGTTTGCAGTAGCAAGTCCCAATTTGGCCACCCTGCCCATGCACCGCCGAAAGTAGAAGATGAAAAAATATGCTTTTCGAAAAAGCTCAACCCATATAATTATGGATTTTCAACCCGCAATTTGAGGGTTGAGTGGATAGGGTGCCAATCCAAGCCCACCCTGCCCACGCACCAACCAAATTAGAAGAGAAATGCTATTGAATGTCGAAGAGAGATGGGGAGGGCGTTTATTTGGCTGTGCGTGGGTAGCATACTTCGCGATTAAGTACTTTTGTTGTCCAAAACACCTTTTCCCTAATAAAAGCAACCTAATAAGGGCAAAGCTTATGTTACATTTGCTGTATCAAACATTCAATATACATGGGCCATTAGATTTTTATATTTTTTAATTTAATGGATGATAATAATTTTAACACAAAACAAAGTATAGGTGTAATAACTATTTACAAAAAAATTTATTTTTAATCACATATTTATATATTTTTTCAAATAAGTCCTCATTAATTTTGTATAATTAAATGATTTTGACGTTCATCTCTTCTACATCGATTTTAAAATATTTTTAAACGTTTTTATTATATTTTTATAAAAATCTAAATGATTATCGTATTTATAAAGATTTACAAATTTTGAATATATATTTACATCTACATTTATAATTTCTTATCTCTCTTAAGACATAAACTAGATTTTTTCTTTTATATATATATAAATTTTGTAATCTAAATTTAGCATCTTGAATTATAAGAGATGTTATATGTTATAAATATTTTATGAATCTAATAAATTATTAGAAAGATGGTACAATTAATAAACTAAGAGAACCTCTAATAATTTCACAAAATATAAAAACTAATAAGTTACCACATTCTATCTATACATAAAGAGGATTTTCTTACAAAAGATTCAATCATTTGATTTGATCAATAATTTAGACATGCGGGAAAATAATCAATTAAATTAAATTTCACTATATTTATTAAATAAATTAGGAAACCCAAATTTATCATTAAATAATATAGAAAATGCAAACGAAATATTTGAAATTAATAATTTCAATAAAAAAACATAAAAAAAAATTAAAAAGTTAGGAGATCAAATGAGTAAAGAATTTAATAAAGTTAAACAATTAATAAAAGACTTCAACATTGAAGATTATGATATATTAAAGTAAGAAATCATTAATATAATGAATAAAAACTCAATAAATATAAGACTAAACAAGTTAGAGATTCAATTAAATAAAATAAAATTTTAGTATTAAATTTACTATAAATATAAATGAAAAACTTCAAAAAAAATAAAAAAAATGCTTGCAATATAGGCTGGTTGTAGTTTGGGGTTTAAAATAAAATTTTAAAATTTTTTAACTTTTTTATAATTATTAGTTTTGTTAAGAATTTAAAAATTTATTGCTGTAATCCTAATAAGACCCTAAATTAGGGAAGGTTTCAATTCTTTTGACATTACAGTAAATTAATGAAAAGTACATATTCCCCTTTTTAACTGTGGCCAAATCGTACTACTTATCCCTGATCTATTTTGGATTGTGATATTTTCACCCCTTTAAATTTTGAATTTTTTTGCTTATGGATATTTTCATGGTATCCTTAAGTTGATCAATGCTACCCTTTAGATTTTTGAACGATCACCGGTGCCTATACCATTACCATCACTCACTTGAAATTTTGCTAGAGTAATATAACTACCATTCTTCTTAAAATGGCGTATTCATCCTTATTAATCGTTTTCTTTATTCTCTCTTTGATTTCGTTATTTTATCACTTTTAATTGTAAAATAAATTTCTCATCAGTGCCCTAATTACTATTAAATTTTTAATTATAAAAATAAAAATTATATTATTTTTTCCAAAAAATCCCTTTTTATTATTGTTTTCCTTTTTATTATAATTATAATTCTAAAGTAATAAAATTTAGGTGTAAGTTTCTCGGACCATTAGTTATGAGATGCAATTTCCACTGAATTCTAAAAAGAACCTCCGACAAAACTTGAAGGAGAATTTGCACTTTTGTCCTAGTATATTCGTTTCTAAATTTGAATAATATTTTGGTTAATTTAGCGTTAGCCATTAGATGTTCTGATAATTTGCACCACGTGCTCTTTACTTTTGGGGGCTGACTTTAGCAATCCTATCATCCCAAGCAGAATTCTTTTGAGTAATTTGCACCACATACCCTTTACTTTTGAGGGCTAAAGTTAGCAATCTTATCATCTCAAGCAGAATTCTTTTGACTCTTCAGAAAATAACAAACAACTGGGAAAACTGTGTGTTATTTTGCAAATAGAAAATTCAAGAGGTTTGTTAATTTCCACCCTTTTGTAATAACTCTTATAGCAGGATTTTTCAAACTCAATGGTCACTTGTTCTGATGGAAGATTTATTCGAGAATTGTATCAAGTACCTTCCTCGAATAATTAAATTTTCAAGCAGATATTTTTATAATTAATGAGCTTTCGTCACTTAAATATATTCTTCGTTCTTCTTTTCATTTTTACTCGACACTTAATAATTTTTATTTGATCATTTAAATTTGTGGCCGTAGTTTATTCAATAAGTTGTTTGTAATAAAATAATGACAAAACTATGTTGCAACTATGTAAAGAACATTTTCAACTGGGAAGATTATTAAAACAAGCCTTCAAAATAAGATGGGAGATAAATTTGTTGCAAACTATTTAATTATTTACATCAAAAAGGAAATTGAAGAAAGTTTCAGTTTAGAATCAATAATACATTATTTTTGTTTCTTGAAATAACGTAAAGCCCAAGTTTAGGTGACTTTCATAGTGTTCTTTCTTTATTTGACGGTAACCTTTGAAAAATAAAATTAAAGACTAAAATGTATTAATACCAATTAAATTATATAATTTGTCTAAAAAATCTAATAAATATTGTAACTTATACTTTTACATTAAAACAAATAAGAAAGATAATAAAATATCTATCAAAAGTAATTGCAGGAGTTAGATCAATGTAATATTCTAATATTTTCTTCATCATCCTAATATGCATGGCACACCCACCATCATTCCTACAACATTAAATAATGACATATAAGTTAAACATGATTTATATTCAGTGCTTTATTATTTTTATTATGACCATATTTAACTAAATGTATGAATAACATAGGTAATTTTATCTCATCTATAGTCCACATATTCTAGATACGTCAATCTGCCATGTCTTGAAGAACATGAATTTGATTCTAAGGAAAAAATTTTTTTAAAAAAATTAATTAATTAAACAAAAAAATTAGTTAATGTAAAATAAAGAATTCAATTTCAAAAATTCATACCATCATCTTCATGAGCCAACAACCAATCTTGACATATTATTAATTTAGTGAGATTTAATTATTTTATGGTGCATAGGCACCATTGATTAGTAATTACACAATATGAATAAGGTTATGAAAAAAAATAATAGAAAAGGAAATTCAAGTCTAGAGATTTACCTGGCAATTAAAGGACTAATCCAAGCATTCAAACGGAGTGGAGAAGCGAGAGTAGACTAAAGAGAAAGAATGAGGCTGAACTGAAGAGTGAAGAGTTAAAAAAATAAGGGTTGACTGCCCTAATTTTACTTTACATATAATTATTTTTGTCTTATTATCATTTAAATTTATAAAAGTAATATTTCAGTTTCAAAATTTTTAAATATATGGTAAATACCACTACTATGCTATGTATAAAATTTATTATCATTTACAATTACATAATTGCTAAGAAATTTTTGATATAAAATAAAATTAAAAGGAAGTGGATATATATTTGAATCTAGATATTAAGATAAATCCAGACCTACTCCAGATCTGCCTTAAATCTGCACATCAATATTCAAATTCAATCTAAATTTATTTTAAACCGACCTAAATCCAATTTGATTGGATTTGAATCACGTGAATCTTGAGTTAGATCCAATCCATTGCCATCGTGTCTAAATATGGGCAGCTCCATGGAGACGTCCTATGTTTACAATTTGAAATAATATCATGCAAGTAAAAGCAAAGTGATGATGATGACAAAATAACTTTGGTTTTAATATAGGTTGAGAGACTTATTGCTGACAATAGAAGGTAAAAGTTGGGTGTGGCTTTTATGATTTTTCTTTTCATGGGTTTATGGATTCCTTAAAAAAAATTAAAAAGGCTTCTATTTTAATGAATCATGCCGCTAGAGCTAGGAAAATTTAACACGACCCGATTACCTGACATGAACACGACACGAATAAATGGGTATGGGTCGTCAAATTTAACATGATTATTAATTGGCTTGGGTTCGAATCAACATGATTTTTTTCCATGTCGGGTTAGGGTTAAAGTTCTTGACCCATTTACCCGATCAATGACCCGATTATATTTTTTATTTTAAAATAATCTGCAAGTTCTTGTCATCAAAACTCAAATATTAGAGATAATTTTCTCTTTTATTTTTATTTTTTGAAAGAATGAATATAAACACAATGTTTTATTTATAAACTTTTATCTACATTTAGAGCTTGAATAGTATAAATGTGTAAAATATTGATAGACATGTATATTTTATAATATTGATATATAATATTATTTACATAAATATAATTAAAACTTCAATAGTGTAAATGTGTAATATTTTATTACATATGTATATTTTATAATATCGATAAAGTATGTACGTGTGTATGAATGATAGCATATAAATGTTTGATGTAAATTTTGTTTAATATATAGATATTAAGCGGATTATTAGGTAAACTGATTATTTTTCTGTATCAGGTTTAGGTCTCAATATTTTAACATAATTATTAAATAGGTAGGGTTTGAGTCAACCTAAATTTGACACGACACAAAGTTGACACGATAAAATCACCACCCGATGACCGGTTTTGCCACCTCTACATGCGGCTAGTAATTTTACGATCAAATAAAGAAGAGTAGAGCTATTAGCACCCCCAACTTCTTACTGAAACCCCTCCTTTATGTTTATACTTTTACCCTTAATTAAAATTACACCAAAGGACAATGTAGAAAGAGAGTACAAATCTTTCCATAATTCCAACAAACTTTTTATATCCCAGTACACCATTTATTTGTTTTGAAATTAACAAAAAAAAGTAAAAGATTTTTAGGGTATTTTCTCAAAATTAATCAAGACACTATTTTAATTATATTGCTAAAAGTACAATCTTTTTATTACTCAACCATTTGCCACAATGGCCAAGATTTGCAATCAACACCCGTACAATTGTTACTTCTCAAGAAGTTGATAAGAATTTATTTGTGCCTATGGACAGATTGTAGTAAAATTAGAAAAAATATGTTGAACTTTCAAGCTAATCAAGTTATTAAGTTTAGAATCCAATACAACAAATAATTGAAGTTTACTTATTAGACCATCCAAATATTTCTACCCCCACTATATGTGGAGCTTTCTTCTCTTTCGCCATGGATTTTTGAAATTGTCAAGCTCATACAGTAGTTATTCCTATACAAATTAGAATTGGCTTCTTCTGCTCATCAACTTCTCTTATGTTATTAAATTATTATTTTCACCCATAATTAGGGGCGGAACATGAGCAAGAACTAATAATAATAACAACAACAACAACAACAATAAAAATAATAAGAGAGGTTAAAAAAAATCCCTCAAGTAACTTGTTCTTATCAAATGATTTTTTTTTAAAAGGTAGGGGGGTGGGCAAGCCCAAATCAATTTTTACCCCCTTTACTACCCTCAAGGATCAAACCCGAGTTCACACAAGTGTGGGGGGCAACAGCTACACTGCCAACCAACTCAACCACTCCCTTGGGGCCTATCAAATGATGTTAACCTAAGCTGTTTATAATACTTGATCATTTAAATCTGTGGCTGCAGCTCATTCAATATATTGTTTATTGAATCATAACATTTATTTGTAATTTATTTGTAAATATAGATATATTAAAAGTAATCATTAGAATAAATAGTGACTTAAGGGTAAGTATGTAATTACAGCGACACACGTTTATCATAGGCTTAACTTTAATTACGAGCGTCAAATAAAGGGTCAATTGTTATTGGTCTAAGACCGAGCCTAATAGTAATTAAAAGAAGTTTTAATTAATTGAACTATTAGTAATTACATGGGTTACTAAAGTACAAATTCAAGCGTTTAGTGGAATAGCCTAGGGTTAACTGTTACGTTGGAGTTAGAAAGCTTAGGGGCTTGTAGTCCCTTTGCTACCTCAATAGTACCAGAACTCAAATCTTAATTAGTTACCATATAAAGTAGAGGAAATTAGAACATACTATCTTCTTGTGTAGAGAATTTTTTCTTATAAAAGAAAAAGATTGTGTTTAGGGTTTCCATCTATTGCATGAGAATAGAGTTTACTACACACCCGTATATCTGAGAGAGACACCTAAGGATATTAAAGAATAATGCAACCATCTCTGTTGATCAATACTGTGGAAAAGATAAAGTCTTCTTCAAATTTTCAATTGGAAATCAAGTTATTTTTCTAACCCTACTCAAGCATACATAGTCAAGAAAAGGAGCCAACGACATTTTGGTGGCTCTCCCTTCTAAATCCTTAAATTCCCAAAATAACAAAACCCAAATCTAAATCTTTGTTCACAACTCTCCTTTTTAGTTAAATCTTAAATCCAAAAAGAGCATTTTTAATGTCTGATTTAGGAAACAAAAAAATCATTCTTGTCGTCAAATAGATAGATTGATTCGTCTTATATTGTGTCACCTCCAATTTCTATAGCAACTAAGAAAGAACATTTTTAACTAGGAAGATTTTGAAGACAAGCCTTCAAAACAAGATGGAGGATAAATTTGTTGCAAACTATTTAATTATTTACACCAAAAAGGAAATTGAAGAAAGTTTCAGTTCAAAATCAATAATACATGACTTTTGTTCCTTGAAATATAACGCAAAGCCCAAGTTTAGGTTCCTTTCGTAGTGTTGTTTCTTTATCTGACTGTAAGCTTTGATACACAATTTGAGATTTTATTGAATGATGAATACATTGTTAAAAAAATTTCATTAATTTTGATGTGTTTTGTTTTTATTAAATTAATAAATCCTTATTCAAATTAGAAGATTAATTATATTAAATTTTAGTGGTAAACACTTTGCGCCATGCAGCCAAAATTGTCTTGCTTCGTTACTGCCCGTAATCATCAATCAATGATGCAGAACTATTTTCGAGAGTTAGGTGATAAATTTATTCAATCAAGAGTTTAGAATAATGCATTAACTTCAATACTGTTTAAAGATTTTTGTAATGCATAGGTAAATGTACTTGATAAAGCGTATGCAGGAAAGACGATGCTAAATTTATTCAAATTGATATGAAATATATTAAGCTGCATGTGAGCATGGGAAGTATAAAAATATCTTTCAAGTATTATATATCACAAGAGAGTGTACTAATCCTTTTCCATAAATGTCAGCGTTCTTGCAAGCTATAACAGAATTCTAGTTATTAGTTTTATGTTATACACTGATATATTATTCATTTTTCGGTATTGTACATTACTAATAATTTACATATATGATTGCCTTGTGTTACTGAATTTGGGTAGCTCCATGGTGACGTCCTGTGTTTACAATTTGAAGTGAGAATATTAGCTGACACGAGAAGGTAAAAGGTATGTTTGGTTCTTCTCTTTTTCCTTTTTCCTTTAATTTAAATGAATATTAATAAAAAATATTAAATAATTATATTCCAACTTTTTTTTGTTAAATACCAATATATTGGATGGATATCCAAATTGATTTTACGTGTTCTTAATTTTATTTAAACTTTCTCACTTATTAGTTCATTTGCTTTAACGTATAAATCCACTATTTTTGTATTTAATGTTCCTAAAAAAATTGTTAAACACTAATATTCTGGGTTAGATTTTGAGTAAATATATTTGTCATTAGATGAGTTTCAAAATTTGGTTATATTTCTTCCCTTTGAGCTTCTGTATTTTAACTATTATTTCACTATTTTTGTGTTGAATATTCCCCTTAGGTTGTTAAGATTCCAATTATTTTGAATTAAGTACCAAATTTACTTTTTATATTTTTATTTTTGGTTAGATTAGTCCCTAACTTTATTTAAACTTTTTCGCTTATAGGCTTCCATCTTTCAACTTATTAGTTCACTAGTTTTGTATTTAATATTCTTGCTAAGTTTGCTAAATACTAATATTTTTTGTTGGATTCCAAGTAACTTTCATACTTTCATTTTCATTGGATGAGTTCTTAATTTTGGTTAAATTTTCTCTTTTATGGGTTCATGTGTTTCAATTATTATTCCGTTAGATTTATGTTGAATATTTCCATTGACTGAATAAAATTCTAATCATTTGGGTTAAATATCAAAATTAAAATTTTTTGTTAGATTAATCCCTAATTTTAGTTAAATTTTTTCACTTATGGATTCACATGTTTCAACTGATTTGTTCACCAGTTTTGTGTTTAATGTTTCTACTAAATTTGTAAATATCAACATTTTGGGTTAGATTACAAGTGACTTTTATTTTTTATTGGAAAAATTTCTAATTTTGGTTAAACTTTCTCCGCTATAATTTCATGTCATTCAACTAATAATTTAACTAGTTTTTGTTAAATATTCCCATTTACTTTATAAGATTACAATTATTTGGGTTAGATACCAAATTTTCCTTTTGTAATTTTATTTTTGGTTGGATTAGTACCAACTTTTGGTTAAACTTTCTTATTTGATGGTTTCTATATTTCAACTAATTACCCTAATAGATTTGGCCTCAATGTTTGTACTAACTAGGTAAATTTTCTATATTATGGTTAGATACCTAATTTATTTTTTGGATTATTATTTTTGGTTATATTAGTACCTACTTTTCCTTGCACTTTCTCATTTAATAATTCCTTTGTTTCAATTAATTTTTCCAATAATTTTGAGTTGAATGTTTTGATAAACTAGGTCAAATCTCAATATTATGGTTAGAATCTCAATTTACTTTATAGAATTTTATTTTGGTCAAATTAGTACCTGCCTTTCAAATAGTTTTGGGTTCAATATTCCCACTAAATAGGTAAAATTTCAATATTATGGGTTAGATATAATTTTTTTTAATTTTTTAAAATAGAAGTTTTGTTAGATTATTACTTACTTTTGGTTAAACTTTCTCATTTCGTTGTTGCTATATTTTAACTAACTATTCCCAATAGTTTTGGGTTGAATATTACCACTATCTAGGTTAAATTCTAATATTGTAGGTTATACACCAAATTTACTTAATAATTTTTTCTTTTTAGATTAGTGTTTACTTTTCATTATACTTTCTTATTTAACTGTTTATATGTTTCAGCTAATTATTCTAATGGTTTTGAGTTCAATGTTCTATTAACAAGGTTAAATTCTAAAATTTTTGGTTAAATACCTAATCATTTAATCTTAGCATCTTATTTTTAGATAGATTAGTAACTACTGTTTGTTAAAATTTCTCATATATAAGTTCATAAAGTTCCAACTTATTAGGCACCAACTTTTTTTTTTCATATTCCTATTGTTTTCATATTCCAACATTCTTTATAGATGTTCCAAGTTCATTCTTTATTATTATTATTTTTAAAGTAAAAACAATGTTAATAGGTAAAATATATTTGAATCCCTTTATTTAATAAAATATCAACTTATCTAAAAATATTGAAAAAATTTGTTGTTACCCCCAATCTTTTCCATCTTCTTTTAAACCACAATAAATATTTTAAATTACAAAGATTGAAAACTTAAATAATAAAGATTGAAAACTTAATTAATCTATTTGTCTTCATGAGATTTGTTGAACTTAATTTTATTTATACTTAAGCTTTTGATCTTTGAACTCTTTCTAGATTACTAATACATTAATAACTATTTGAATGCACAATTGATTTTTTTTATAAATTACAAACTTAAGAACTAGTATTGAAATATCTTTTATTATTCGAGATTATTATTCATTTTTTTATAAGGAATTATAACCTTCATTCATCTAAGGACTTAAGAAGATACAAAATGTTTTATGGGAATGTATCCATCCATACAACAAACTCCTTATAATCAAAAGCTAATTTAGCTAAAGAGTAGGCATGGACATTACAATTTCTTGAAATATATTGTACTTTAACATTACAAAATCCTTAGTTAGATCTTGGACCTCCGACATCACTCAGTAAACTTCAATTCTACTGCTCTGCTTGTTGTTGAGTAGGTCAGAAGCACCTTAAGAGTCAGATTCAACTATAATTGAAGGCACCTCCATAGTTTTTGTTATTTGCAGCCCCTATTCTATAGCCTTAGCCTTTGCATAAGTTACATCTCCATGGAACTTTCATGTCTTTATCGCAATTGTTATACAATTCCCATTTGAGTCTTTAACAATAACTCCCAAGCTTGCTAATTGCTTTTCAATATTTCTAGCTGCATCTACATTGTTCTTGAGCCACCCTCAAGGAGGTGGGATCCACTGCTATTGCTACTTTTGTATTAATCTATTTTGCAGGTGTGATACACTTGGATTTTTTATTCTTTTATAAGAGTCCAAAACTGCCTTAGTTTTTGCTATGGAGATCAAAGAATCTACTTTCTTCTTTTCAAACAGAAATAAGTTCCTTTTATGCCAGGTTGCCCAGAAAATAGCCACCAACAATTTAAATTCTGCTCATTTCAACTTTTCTATCATACCTTGCAACACATATGCCATGCTTTGTTCTGCAAGAGTATAGACTTTATCTGCAAAAAAGACCATTCTCCATATCTTTTTAGCTGATTTATAGTCCACCAAAGCATGAGAGATGCTTTCCATCTTTTTTTTACAGAGTTGATAGATAAGATCTAGTACCACTTTTTTCCTCTAAAGATTTTCAGTTGATGGTAATAAGTTTTGAATAGCTCTCCACATAAAGATTTTAATTTCTTTTATGTAGAGTACTAGTCCAAATATTTATCAAGATGCTTGGTTCATTAACAAAGCAACTAGGAAAGTCTTAGAACTTTATTTTTTTGAGCAATTTGATATCCACTTTTAACCAAATAATTATTTTTCTTATTATAATGCCAAAAGATCTAATCAAGCTTTGGTCTTTACGGGAGAGGAATGCTAACTATTATATATGCATCTTCCTTTATAAAATGTTGGTACACTTTGGTCTAATTCCAGCTTTGATTATCATCAATCAGCTCAACAACCATAGTATTATAGGGAAGGGATGGGTTGGAAATTGGTCTAAAAGTTTCTTGTCTTGGAATCTAATTGTTGTTGTAAATCTACACTTTGTCTCCTGAACTGATCCTCTATCTACAACCCTTCTAAATTACGAGTCTCCATTACAGAATACTTTTCCAGATATAGGAAGAATTGGACCCTAGTTTAGCCTGCAAGAAATTAGATTGTCTAAAGTATCTTGCTTGCAAAAATCTAGCCATTAATGAATCTGGAAACTGTAGAGTCCTCAACCCTTGTAGCTATTAGGATATGATTGAAGCACGAGAAATCCTTGAAACCCATTCCACCTCTGCACTTTACTTTGCTTATCCTCCCCTACTTAGCCCAATGGATGTGTTTCTTTTTGTTCTTGGATTCCTACTAAAATTTAGCTATAACTTTCTCGATATCATCACATAGACCCTCAAAAATCTTGAACATGCTTATAGTATAAGTTGGAATAGCTTGGGCTATGGCTTTGATAAGAACCTCCTTGCCACCACTAGAAAAATGCTTGTGTTGCCAGCTTGACACCTCGGTTATTACTCTGAGCTTTATATCATTGAAAAAGTTCTTTTTGTTTCTTCCAATCATGGATGGTAACTCAAGGTACTTCTCATGTCTGGAAACAATATTCAAGTGGAAGATTTCTTTAATTGTAACTACCTAGTCAGCTTTGGTATTACCACTGAAAAGCATTGAAGATTTATGTAGGTTGAATAGCTATCCAGAAGCTGTGGTATAGCGATAAAAAATTGCTTTGAGTTACTTGCAATCAACATCCATTGTCTTTATGAAGATCAAGCTATCATCAACGAATAGCAAGTTGGATATTGTGATATTATTTCCAAACCTCAACCTATGTATGAGGTTTTAATTTTCAAGCTGCATTAGTAAGCTAAAAAACACCTTAGCACACAAGATAAAAAGATATAGAGACAAATGACATCCCTATCTAAGCCTTCTTTAAGGTTTTATCAAACCTTTAGCAACCTCATTAATAAGAATAGAGAAAGATGTGGTGGTGATACATCTTATAAGTAATTCAACCCAGCATAAAGAAAACCCTAGTCTAAGCATTGTTGCTTTTACAAAAGACCACTCCACTTGATCGTAGGCTTTGCTTATATCTAATTTTAATGCTACAAGTCCAATTGTTCCCTTACTATGTCTAATTTTGTGAAGACACCCATACTCAATAATAATACTATCAGTTATAAGCCTATTTGGGATAAAAGCACTTTGAGAGGGAGATATGATTTTGTTGAGTATTTTTTTAAGTCTATTTACGATGGTTTTTGCCATAATCCAATAATTGCACTACAAATCCAACTGCCTCATTCAGTTTCAATTCCCTTTATCTTGTTTTTCCTTCTTCTTGATGAAGCTTTTGAATGGAAAAACTTGGTTTTTTATCTCCCTCTTTCAGCTAATTCGTCCTTAATCGCTGCTTTTAGTATATTTCTTCATCAGTCAAAATATTATTAATTTGCCTTTTAATAACTCTATGAAATGAGAGTAATAACTCTATGAAATAAGAGTTATCTATAGCACTTTTAAACTCAAATCACGATTACTTATAGAGTAATTGATTTGTTTTAGTTGCATTCTACCTTAATTTTGCATACTTATCTATTTTTAGTTTACTTTTAATAAATTAGGTTGTTTTGAAAAATTTGTGTGCTTAGATCATGTGTTTAATGGTAGGCAATTGGAAGTGCAATTTTAACGAAGGAATGCTTTGCAATGGGCTTAGAAAAGTGAGGAAAGAAATTGGTTGCAGAAAAGTGGAAGCTAGTTTGAAATAATGTAGTGTTGTAGCAATCGTGGAACAATAGAGGAGAAAAATCCGTGCGAATCTCACAAAAAATCTACAATCTGCAATTTTCAAATCTGGAAGATTCGTGCCGTAGATGTCCAGTTGCCCTAGTTTTCCATTATAAAAGAAAGCGCACACAAGAAAAAAAAACCGTCAACTATAAGAAATAATAAGAAAATAAAAAAAAAATAGCAAGGAGAAGAAATTCCACGCTGAAACTAGAAGATTACAGGCGTGGGGAAGAAGAAATCTAGGATCTAGAAGAGACAACCCGCCTTTATCTCTTTTCTCTTCATTTTCTCTTATTCATAATGATGTATTTGATGGTTGTAACAGTTTTAGTTTCTATTTTATTAAGAATCATGAACTGATTTTATTTATGGTTGAGTGATAAACAAGCTTGATGGTTTATTGACTGAAATTATATGTTGTTGCATGATTGCTATAGCATTTTGTTTTGATAGTACTTATTAAATTCATTATTTCGGCTGACCACCCATTTAGTGATACTAGCTAAGAGAGAGCTACAAAAGGACTTGTTTTAGTGGATCATATCATAACAATACTTGGTTTTAAATTAGGTTTTTCAAGTTGGGTTAACTTAATTCGAATAAGGTCATGTTTATTTTAAAACTAGTGATGAACTAGATATAGGGATTCACCTTATAGGGTAATTAGGAACCTTGATTATATAATGTTATATCTTATATGGTTTAACAACTGGTCATTGTTAGGTTGCATATAGATATAAGATGTCCAACATGCGACAGCTGAGGATACACTCGAGTTCTGCCTAGTGCTGTAGTAATTTTTGTAGCAACGATACTATAACAAGAAAATAGTCAATACCATTAAATGTGTTGATTCACTCAACTACATTACCTCTAGTGATTATATTCTTGTGTGAGACGTGTTAATTTAGTTTATCGCATTTTATTTATTGTTATTGATATTACTTAGTTTAATTTAGTTGATAAAATAACTCAATTTGATTTAATTGAATTTGCACAGCAATTAATTATTGTAACAAGTCTAATAGCATCAATCCTTATGGAGACGATACTCAAATACTTATCACTTTATTACTTGTTGTGTACACTTACGCACTGACATCCATATATTAAGAAACCGACCAATAAGTTTTTGTCGTTGTTGCCGGGGATTGATTATTTATTTATTATTTGTGAAATCAATTTTTGTGGTGTTTTATTTAAATATTTGTTTAATCATTATTTTTCTTTGTGACAGAATTGTTCTAGCAACCGTTGCATGCGCAAAGAAAAAAAAATTGAGTTTCACTTTGATCTTGAAATTAAGAGGACTGTTATGAGATTAAGAAAGGAGCAAAGAAATTAAAAAGTTGTTATAGCAATAGACAATTTATAAGACATGAGAGATTTGGACAACCGAGGAGAATTGCAACCGCTGAATGAATAGGGAGGTCAGAATAGACAGCATGTTTATGGGCAACCAGGAAACAATATCATTCATATGGCAGATGACAGAGAAAGAGCCATTTGAGATTATGTTGTGTTGACTCCACAAGCTATACATTCGAGCATATTTAGACCTGAAGTTCAAGCAAATAACTTTGAGTTGAAACCAATGATGTTTTAGATGTTACAAACTGTATGTCAGTTTAATAGATTGCCATTAGAAGATCCTCATCTTCATCTCAAGTTTTTTTTGAAAGTGAGTGATACTTTTAAGATAGCTAAAGCATCATAAAAGACATTAATGCTTAGACTTTCCCTATTTTCTTTGAGAGACCGAGCACGAGTATTGTTAAATTCCTTACCACCAGACTCCATCACAACATGGAATGACTTAAAGAGTTGGCTAACAAGTTTTTGTTGAAATATTTCCCACCCACTAAGAATGTCAAGTTGAGAAATGAGATCACATCTTTCCATCAAGTGGAAGATGAGAGTTTGTATGATGTATAAGAAAGATTTAAAAAGTTGCTGAAAAGATGTCCACATCATAGTATTCTTTGTTGTATACAACTAGAAACTTTCTACAATGGTCTCAACCTAAACACAAGATTGATGGTAGATGTTTCAGCAAATGAAGCTTTGTTATCCAAATCCTACAATGAAGCTTATGAGATTTTAGAGAGAATAGCCAAAAAAAATTATCAATGGCCATCAACTAGGCAAGCTGTAATGAGATGTAGAATTGGAGTGCATAATATGGATGCTTTGATAGCCTTATTAGGACAAGTAAATTCATTGACAAACATGGTGAAGGGTCTAACCATTGCTCAAGCAATAGTTAACCAAGTTGCAGAAGTGTCGTGTGTTTATTGTGGAAAAGGTCTAGTGAATCCTGCTTCAATGAATTATGTAGAGAACTTCAATAGACAAAATCAGAGTAATCCATATTCAAACACCTACAATTCAGGATAGAGGTAACACCCAAATTTCTCATAGGGTAATCAGAATTAGCATACTGCATCAACAAATAGACAAAACAAACCAGTACAACCACCATGATTTGACCAACAAAATCAAGGTAAAAAAAGTACTGGTAATGACCAGATCAGCTCTCTTGAATCTTTAATTAAATAGTATATTTTGAAGAATGAGACAGTTGTCCAAAGACAAGCTGTGTTGTTAAGAAACTTGGAGAATCAAGTTGGACAACTTGCCACAGCAATCAGCAACAAACCTCAGGGAAGTTTACCCAGCAATACAAAGGATCCAAAAAAAGAAGGAAAAGAGCAATGCAAAGTAATCAATCTGAGATTTGGAAATGATGTGTATATTTCAGTATGTATGTGAAAGAAGAAAAGTAAGCCTCTTAAGACTCAAGAAGAAGTTCAAAAAGAAAAAAAGCTTCTTACTTCCACCAATCAACATACTGGTGAGAGTAGTAGAGTTGCAGCACCTGCAGAAGCAGATAAGTCATTGTCTGTTGGAAGGGATGTTACAGAATCATCAGCTGCAGCAAACAAAATGAGAGCAAGTGAAAAACAACCTGTGCAGCTAACTGCAACACAACAGTTTAGACATCCACCACTATTTCCACAAAGATTTCAGAAGAGAAAGCAGGATAAACAATTCAACAAATTTTTAAAGGTGTTGAAGTAGCTCCACATTAATATTCCATTTGTGGAAGCTTTGGAACATATGCCTAATTATGTGAAATTCTCGAAAGACATCTTGGCAAGTAAAAAAAAGTTGGGAGAATTTGAAACTGTTTCTCTAACACAAGAGTGTAGTCACATGCTTCAGAGCAAAATACCTCAGTTTCTCAGAAACTGAAAGATCTAGGCAGCTTTACAATTCTTTGTTCCATAGGAACTAAATATAGTGGAAAGGCACTTTGTGATTTAGGGGCTAGCATCAATCTTATGCCTCTTTCAGTTTTTAAGCAACTAAGAGTTAGAGAATGTAGACCAACGACAGTAACTTTGCAACTTACAGACAGATCTCATGCTTATCTAGAGGGAAAAATTGAAGATGTAATGGTGAAGGTGGATAAATTTATTTTTCCAGTGGATTTCATTGTGTTGGACTTTGAAGCAAATAAAGAGGTACCAATCATCTTAGGAAGACATTTCTTAGCCATGGGAAAGACTTTCATTGATGTGAAAAAAAAAGAGTTAACAATGAGAGTCAATGGTCAGTAAGTTACATTTAATGTGTTAGATGCTATGAAAAATCCTGATGAAATTGAGAATTGTAATTTCATCAGTGTTGTAGATCTTATTGTAGTTGAGTAGGTAGATAGTTATTGCAGTAACATGCAACTTAATGCAGTAGCTTTTGATAATGATGAAGATATAGAAAAGCAACCATTCAGAGCATACAGACATTTTGAATCTTTAGACTTATTACACAGGAAAGTAAAACCTCTTGTACCTTCTGTGGAATCCCCACCAGCTTTAGAATTAAAGCTTTTGCCTTCACATTTAAAATATGCATATCTTAGTGATAATGATACCTTACAAGTAATTATTTCATCTTTTTTGGATGCAGGTCAGGAGAAAAGTTTAATGAATGTGTTAAGGAAACATAAGAAAGCAATTGATTAGACTATATCAGACATTAAGGGAATTAGCGCTTCAATTTGCATACACAAGATTCTGCTAGAAAAGAGTTACAACAATTCAGTAAAGCAACCAAAAAGGTTAAATCCAATCATGAAGGAAGTAGTGAAGAAGAAGATCATCAAATGGCTAGATACCGGAATCATATATCACATATCAGATAGCTCATGGGTAAGCTCAATACAATATGTACCCAAAAAAGGAGAAGTGACTGTTGTAGCAAATGAGAAGAATGAACTCATACCCACCAGAACAGTTACACGTTGGAAAGTTTGCATGGATTACAGAAAGTTAAACAAGGCAACAAGAAAGGATCACTTCTTACTACTTTTCATAAAGTAGATGATAGATAGATTTGCTGGAAATGAGTATTATTGCTTCTTGGATGGGTATTCAGGGTACAATTAGATTGCTATAGCACCAGAGGATCAGGAGAAGATAACATTCACTTGTCCTTATGGCACATTTGCATATAGAAATATGCCATTTGGCTTATGCAATGCTCTAGCAATATTTCAGAGGTGCATGATGGTAATTTTTTTAGACATAGTGGAGCAAACACTAGAGATATTTATGGATGATTTTTCAGTATTTGGTGAATTATATGAGGATTGTTTATAGAATTTAGAAAATGTACTTAAAAAATGTGAGGAGACAAACTTAGTTCTTAATTGGAAAAAGTGTCACTTCATGGTACAGGAAGGGATAGTATTAGGTCATAGAATCTCGAGGAAGGGTATTGAAGTGAACAAGGTAAAAATAGAGGTCATTAACAAACTTCCACAACCTACCTTAATTAAGGGTATAAGAAGTTTTTTTAGACATGCTGATTTCTATAGGAGATTCATTAAAGATTTCTCAAATAAAGCCAAGCCCTTATGCATGCTACTTGAGCATGACAGGCCATTTAAATTTTATAGCAACTGTTTCAAAGCCTTTGAGGAACTAAAAAGAGCCTTTATTACAGCACATATTGTTGTAATACCAGATTGGACCATACCATTTGAGTTGATGGGCAATGCCAGCGATCATTCGGTTGGAGCAGTGCTAGGACAAAAAGAGCAAGATTTTTCATTCAATTTATTATGCAAGCAAGACATTAGTAGATGTTCAACTCAACTATACCAATAATGAAAAATAATTGTTTGCTGTTGTGTTTGCATTTGAAAAGTTAAGGGCATATTTAGTTGGCACCAAGGTGACTGTCTATACAGATCACTCAGTAATAAAATACTTGATCTCTAAGAAAGATGCCAAACCAAGACTGATCATATAGATACTTTTGCTACAAGAGTTTGATTTGGAGACTAAGGACAAAAGAAGGGACTGAAAATTAGGTAGCAGATCATCTATCCCGATTAGAGGCAAATACAAGCACTAGAACAGACAAGCTATCACAAAAAATTTTCCTAATGAACAACTATCAATGCTTCAGCATGCACCAACGCTGCAGCAGTAAGGATTTCCATGGTATACAGACTTTGCCAATTACCCAGTGAGTGGACTGCTGCACCTAACTTAACCTATCAGCAGAAAAATAAGTTTTTCCATTATGTCAAAACCTATCAATGGGATGACCTTTATTTATACAAGGTGTGTTCAAATCAAATCATTCGAAAATGTGTGCTTGATGAAGAAATTCCAAACATATTACAGGCATATCATGCTGCAGCATATAGAGGATATTTTAGAGGTCACGAAACAGTAGGAAAAGTGTTACAAGCAGGTTATTACTGGCCTTCTATCTTTAAAGATGATTATCAATTTGTTCAATGTTGTGACAGGTGTCAAAGAACATGAAACATCTCTCAGAAACATGAGATGCCACTCACCAACATTCTGGAGGTGGACCTTTTTTATGTATGGGGGATAGATTTCATAGGACCATTCCCATCTTCCTTTGGCAATTTATACATTTTGGTGGATGTGGATTATGTGTCCAAATGGGTAGAGGCTTTAACCTTACCTACTAATGATGCCAAGGCAGTGGTGAAATTCCTTTAGAGGAATATTTTCTCAAGGTTTGGGACTCCTAGGGCCATAATTAGTGATGAAGACACTCATTTTTGCATTATGGTATTTGCTACAGCATTGGTGAAATATGGGATCAAGCATAAGATTGCTACAGCATATCACCCTCAGTCAAATAGACATGCAGAAGTATCCAACCAAGAGATCAAAAAGATTTTTGAAAAGGTGGTGAACCCTACTAGAAAGGACTGGTCTCTGAGGATACATGATGTTTTATGAGCTTATGCTTTATAGGCTTACCACACAGCCTACAAGACAACACTTGGCATGTCTCCATACAGAATTGTCTATGGAAAAGATTGCCATTTGCCAATAGAATTAGAGCATAAGGCATATTGGGCACTAAAACACTTAACATGGACATGAATGCTGCAGCAGAACATAAAAAGCTGCAACTATGTGAACTAGAAGAGTTAAGATTGTTTTCTTATGAAAATGTAAGGATTTACAAGAAGAAAACAAAGCAATGGAATGACAAACAGATTCAGCAAAGGAACTTAATATAAGGCCAGCAAGTTTTGCTCTACAATTCAAGATTAAAGCTATTCGCAAGGAAGTTAAAATCAAGATGGTCAGGCTCTTTTAGACTTATCAAGGTCTATGCTTATGGTGCCGTGAATCTTAAGGATGAGAGAATGGGTCAAGAGTTAATGGTAAATGGGCAACGAGTTAAACATTATATTAATAATCCCATACATGACTAAAGAGAGAATTTATTCCTCAAAGATCCAGCTTGAGCAAGTAAAGGAAGGTTGTTGAGTGCTAGAAAGTGTGTATTTATAATGGAGAAAATCATCATTTTATACTCTAAAGTCTCACTAACATCCCTACTTTTATATTTTAAAGTCCCTTGAGATTTAATTATGTATGTTTTATTTTAATTAAGTATTTCATATATTTTAGGGGACATCATGGTCATTTCACAATAAACGAGAGATCAGATAGAAAAACGGACAGTAATTTTGAACTTAGGACAGTCGAAAACCTTAGGAGGAGCCTAAAAAGATAAATGGTATTGTTCACATATACGGTACTATTCACATATACGGTATTGTATACGACACTGTTCACAGTACTGTTCACATGTACTGTACGATGACGTGGCAGCATTTGATTGGATGAATGATGTGGCATTGACTGCTTATGTGGCATTGACTAATGACGTGTCACAATCCTATTGGCCCAAAATGTTGACCAGCGACATGGCAGAATGTTAGTGGACCAAAAAAACGTGCGTACGATACATGTGTTGTGCAAATTTTATTGAACTCGCAAGTGCACGAATCTATTGTAGAATAGATTAATGGTGACGAGTGTCGATCCCACGAGAAGGTGGATTTTAATTATGTGTAGAATTAATTTTCTGAGTTGGTGGTTGGATTCATAATGAAAATGATGTAGGCTATCAATTAATTTAAATTAAAGTGGTAGGAATAAACTATTAAAATGAAATGCTTGGATCTCCGGATCTGTCTCAACATGTACCATCGGCTTAATATTCATTATTAGTACCAATTAAATCATGAAGGGGGAACTTCCACTCATCATGAACCACACTTTTAATAGATATGGTGCTAAGGGCTTCCCGTGCCAAATAGTAATAACCTTGCCTAGGGAGGCGGTTATTCCAGCCGATATCCAGACAAGATTATTACTATCTGTCTACGAAAAGTCAAAACAACCACATAAATTAAAGGGGAAGGAAAAGTAAATTTACCAAATTAAGCCCATGGAGCATGTTGAGACTTCACCTTCAACCCAAGCTTGAAAGGAAATTAGCCACTCATATTTGAACTAGGGGTAAAATGGGAATTTTATTAAAATACGTAGAAAATACAAGATGGAGATGGAATTAGAGAAAATGGAGTCCAAAAATGGATTCAGGGGTGTCAAATTGGGGGGAGCCCCTTTTATAGATAAACCGAGTAAATCATGGCCATCGGATTAAAACAATTTGGACGCTCGGATTGCGCCCGTGGCAAGTTCTATTGGATGGAACACATCATCGTGGGCTGTTATTCTGTGTATATGCATGTACCGTACACACGTTTTTTTCGATCCACTAATATTCTGCCACGTCACCGGTCAACATTTTTGGTTCATAGGATCATGACACGCCATCGATCAACGCCACATCATCATCGAATCAATACCACATGTCGGTCAATGCCACATCATTCGTCCAATCAAATGCCGCCACGTCATCGTATAGTGCCACGTCATCGCGCATGCCACGTCAAAGATACAATCTGATGAACATCACGTGTGAGCGATTAAAGGTATGCGATCAGATCAGATATATCAACCGCATCAGTATGTGTGAAAAGATCGTAGTATATGAATGACGATCTGATTTTTCTTTTTATGCTCCTCCTAAGGTTTTCGACTGTCCTGAGTTCAAAAGTGCTGTCCGTTTTTCCATCTGATCTCTCGTTTATTGTGAAATGACCATGATATCCCCTAAAATACATAAAATACTTAATTAAAATAAAACATACATAACTAAATTACAAGGGACTTAAAGACATAAAAATAGGGATGTTAGTGAGACTTGGAGTGTAAAATGATGATTTTCTCCATTATAAATACACACTTTCTAGTACTCAACACACCCCCCAACCAGCTTGTTGCTAGTCCCTAGCAATTTGAGCGAAAACAAAACTGAAACAATTTTTTTTTTTTTTTTATACTGTGGTATTTATTCAATCAGACTAATGATAACAATCAAATAAAAGTATAAGCATTATCTATAGTCTAAAGAAATATCATTCCCACATCAACTCTCCACATGAATCAGTTTAGAAAACTTTGTTACAACTTCAGTAATCTAGTTACTTTTAGGAATGACATGCAAACCCCAAAATCTCACTGGTAGTAGTAATACGCTCACAAAGAAATTAAACCCAAAAATAATCACTCCAGTGAATGGTAATTTGAGTGAAAATAATAAAGAAGTAATATCACACACTCTCACTAAGGTGATAGAAATATGCCCTCAGCTTAGAAATAGTACGATTTTAATTTAAAATTGCTAATCAAACCAATACAGTCATCATCTTTTTTTTTTTTTTTTTTTTTTTTTTTTTTTAAAATGAATTAACAAATATTTTAAACCCATATTAATATTTTATATTTAAGAATATATTTCCCAAAAATAAAGAAGGAATTTTATTAGGACGTAACGTAGGCTAGGGACGTGGCTAACAAAGAAAGGATAATAGGAAAAACAAAATATATGTTTGAAAAATAGAGAACTTTGGAGATTGTAAGGTGCTTTTCACTTGATTTTTTTTTTTATTTGTAAACATTTTTTTTCTTTTGTTTCTTTTTATCTTTTTTTTTTTAGCACCTTTTTTTTTTTAATGCAAAATTATATATATTTTCAAACATAAATTGGTGGTGAGAAATAAAAAATATAATGTTATACTCCACATTGGAAAGAGACAAGATAATAGGTTCTTAAAAGAAAAGTCTTTATTTTTATTTTATTATTATTTTTTTTTTTTTTAAGGCTCAAAGGGGTTAACTATGGATACATATTAATAGGGTTGGCTAGAAAGGCTCAAACGGACCAAAGATGGCCTTTCTGTCATATTTTAGGGTTCTAAATAATCTTCCATATCTACTAGTTAGATAGATCTCATGAGATGTGGCAACACACACTTTTTTTTTTTTTTTTTTTTAATGTATAAAGCAATAAACTACTAAGCTGAATGAAGAATGGGCAAAAAGGGTTACTCTCCAAGAAAAATAACAGGCTCAAAAACTCACTTGGAAATTATTATGACATGTGCATTCTTTCAAGCAACTTAAATTTGTCTCCAACATCAACATGTAGAGTAATAAACATGGTGTAACATAACTAAAGACCAAAGATAATACAAATACTAAAATTTGAAAGTTATCATGTCATCTAATTATGAAAAGATCACACAAAATGCCTTTTTTTTTTTTTTTTTTTTTAATAAGAAGATGTTTTTAGAGTCACCGCACTCCATATTCACCATCTTCGACTCAAAAATTTAACCACAGTTAGTTTCTAAAAATAAAAAATAGTAAAAATTACACCAAGATTAAGATATTCCACAATTGTCAACTATTCCCTCCCCCCAACCTGAACGAAACATTGTCCTCAATGTTGAAAGAAAATAGGGTTTAGAAGACATCACCCGAGTCTTTGGATCACGAAGAAAATATTTACAAGCGGAGAGTTAAATCTAATTTGCACTTCTTACTACGCTCTTTATTACCATCATTAGTTGGCCATTCCAACACGAGGGTCTTGGGATCCGCTCGGTCTATAAGCTTGTAAATGCATCAATTAACTCGTTAGCAGTATGAGCACAAATAAAGATTTTTTTCGCTGTGAAAGGGATGAAATGGTTTTTTATTGCATGGTTAAGAAATGCGATGAAGCCATCATAAAAGTTATTGACATTTAACAAACCGATGGGTTTCTGATGAATGTTCAGATGGGCCCAAGATGCTAATGTGATTAGTGCCTCTAGAGTTGCAAGATCTCCTGGTAGGAAAATAAAAGCATCAGCATGATTTAGCATTTCAGTTATTCTTTCTTGCATACCTGAGACAACTAACTCTTCTCCAGTTGGTGAGTCAGACATACAGGCCAACGGTTTGAGGCTTCTTGGGATGATGCCTAACACTTGGCTCCCTCTGAGATAAACAGCTTCTGAGACTAGTTTTGATAACCCTCGGTCACCTCCTCCATAAACCAGATGCAAATTTCTTTCTGCTATGCGTTGACCAAGATCGATGGCTGCCTCAACGAACTCTTTATGTTTGCCATAGTTAAATCCAGAGAGCACACAAATGTTCTTGAATTGTTTATTGGGAGTAGCTGCCATTGGGATGCTTCTCAAAAACAATTTGTGAGTCTAAAAAGAAAAGGTCATATATCAAGGATCTTGGTCACAATTGTTTACAGCTGTATAGGAGGTAGCAGGTCTATGTCAATTAACGCGTAAAGCACATGGCTCGAGAGTCAAAAAGGAAATAGTAAAAGAAAAAGCACTCAATTATTAAAGACAATAATGCAATTGATAAAACAACAGTGAAATAAAACAACAGTAAAATAAAACAACGAGAAAGGATATTTACAAGTAGTTGTGATTGTGGCTCACATCTTCCTCTCGGTTTTACGTCCGAAAGCGGCTTGAACGCCCTCATGGGTCGAGATAGGCTTCCCATCCAGTTTTCTTATAAACGGCAAACAGGTCGTTTATAGTCGATTCCCAAGACTATATCGGACACGTTCTTTTCGAAATAATGGTCATAATCGGAGAATTGCTCTTTTGTGCGTATCCACCAGGATGCGTTTCAAGAGACAAAAGGATATCATCCAATGACTCTTTATTCAAGCCATCCCTAATGAATTGAATCTTATCTTCCCTGTTATCAGACATCATTCCGAAAGAACAAGGATTTTTATCGCATTTCATCCTGGCACACTTATGACAATTAACATGAAGTTTTTCAGCTCTTCGTTTTCTCGAGTAATTTCCTTTACCACAACCAGGCATGTATGCAATAAATTTAGGAGGTAACTCACCTGCCAAACGTACCTTGGCCTCGATTAACCAACGGATGTCAGCAGGGACGTTATTTCTCATAAGCAATCGCATGCGTTCGGACCGAGCTTTATAGATCGTAAGGAGGGCATTCTGAGGAAGTGAAGGAAATCGCTTGTGAAGTTTTGCTAGAATCATATTTCTGTCCATACCTTCTTCTCAGAGTATTAGTTATTATGGGAAACTAAAGTAACCGACTTTGATTGTCACGGAGTACCGTTATCCGCCACTTATACGGGAAGATAAATCAAAACACACTAAATAAAGAAAATCAAATCTGTAAAATCGAATCAAACACGAAAGTGAACAAAATAAGAAAACACACAATAAAAAGAAAAATGAACTTACATTCGTCCTCTTATTGAGTTAACCTCAAGCTCTAATTGGAAGTTATATATCCCATCTTCTATTCCTCTGAGTTGTCTTTCTAGATCTTCAACCAGGGATACCAACTCTGGAGGTTGTAGCTTCCAAATACGATGTGTTTTGTAAAATCGTATCTGGCTTCTCAGATGAGATCGTATACGTTGAAGTTGTCTGAGATGTTTTAAGAGGCTCTGTCTAATTGAGGCATACATGATTAGAAGTGATAAAAGAAAATTGAATGATTAAATAAACACACTTTCACACAAATTTAAATCACCGAAAAGAAGAAATAAATAAGAAAAATTCTCAATTCAAGTTTGACGGGTCACTCAAATCGATTTCGGTGTCATTTTCATGTGGTTGGTATTCTAGATATGACTTTAATCTTTGACCATGCATGCAAATAAAAAAAAATAATAATAACAAAATTAATAAAGATAAAGGAAAGGGAGAAATTACGATACTAACCTTATTACGCTGTTACAATTTTCCTATGAAAATAACTCAAGTGCTATATAGAAAAGAAAATACGTGAAACAAATTAAAATAAATTAAGAGGCGGTTGAACCTGCCGATTTCACAAAATAAAAAAAAATAACATGAAAATTAAATTACAGAAATTTAAAGAAGAGAAGAAAAGAAAAGAAAATAATACCTACTTCAGAATGTAATTTCACTTTTTTTTCTCTCTTTTTTTTTTAATAATAATAAAAAAAAATATTACAAGGAAACAAATAAAATAAATAAATAAAGAAGAAAAAAAATTCTACAAATTAAAATACTTACCTCCCCGGCAACGGCGCCAAAAACTTGTTGTGCAAATTTTATTGAACTCATGAAGTGCGAATCTAATGTAGAATAGATTAATGGTGACGAGTGTCGATCCCACGAGTATGTGTATTTTAATTATGTGTAGAATTAATTTTCTGAGTTGGTGGTTGGATTTATAATGAAAATGATGTAGGCTATCAATTAATTTAAATTAAAGTGGTAGGAATAAACTATTAAAATGAAATGCTTGGATCTCTGGATCTGTCTCAACATGTACTATCGGCTTAATATTCATTATTAGTACCAATTAAATCATGAAGGGGGAACTTCCACTCATCATGAACCACACTCTAATAGATATGGTGCTAAGGGCTTCCCCGTGCCAAATAAGTAATAACCTTGCTGGGAGGCGGTTATTCCAGCCGATATACAGACAAGATTATTACTATCTGTCTACGAAAAGTCAAAACAACCACATAAATTAAAGGGGAAGGAAAAGTAAATTTACCAAATTAAGCCCATGGAGCATGTTGAGACTTCACCTTCAACCCAAGCTTGAAAGGAAATTAGCCACTCATATTTGAACTAGGGGTAAAATGGGAATTTTATTAAAATACGTAGAAAATACAAGATGGAGATGGAATTAGAGAAAATGGAGTCCAAAAATGGATTCAGGGGTATCAAATTAGGGGAGCCCTTTTATAGATAAACCGAGTAAATCATGGCCATCGGATTAAAACAATTTGGCCGATCGGGATTGCGCCACGTGGCAAGTTCCTATTGGATGGAACACATCATCGTGGGGCTGTTATTCTGTGTATATGCATGTACCGTACACACGCGTTTTTTCGATCCACTAATATTCTGCCACGTCACCGGTCAACATTTTTGGTTCATAGGATCATGACACGCCATCGATCAACGCCACATCATCAAATCAACGCCACATAAGCGGTCAATGCCACATCATTCGTCTAATCAAATGCTGTCACGTCATCGTACAGTGCCACATCATCGCATGCCACGCCAAAGATACAAAGATACTGAATGAAAGATCTTGAATGTGTCGTGTATGCGATGCCGTATATATCAACCGCATCAGTATGTGTGAATGCGATCAGTATATGTGAACATGTACCATTTTTCTTTTTATGCTCCTCCTAAGGTTTTCGACTGTCCTGAGTTCAAAAGTGCTGTCCGTTTTTCCATCTGATCTCTCGTTTATTGTGAAATGACCATGATATCCCCTAAAATACATAAAATACTTAATTAAAATAAAACATACATAACTAAATTACAAGGGACTTAAAGACATAAAAATAGGGATGTTAGTGAGACTTGGAGTGTAAAATGATGATTTTCTCCATTATAAATACACACTTTCTAGTACTCAACAACATGCATATACACGGAATGACAGCCCTGATGATGTGTTCCATCCCAAAGGAACTTGCCACGTGGCGTAATCCCTAGCGTCCAAATTGTTTTAACCCGATGACCATGATTTACTCAGTGTATCTATAAAAAGGGGGCTCTCCCCCTTAATTTGACACCCCTGAATCTATTTTTTGACTCCATTTTCTCTAATTTCATCTCCATCTTGTATTTTCTATATATTTTAATGAAATTCCCATTTTACCCATAGTTCAATTATGAGTGGCTAATTTTCGTTCAAGCTTGGGTTGAAGGTGAAGTCTCAACATGCTCTATGGGCTTAATTTGGTAAATTTACTTTTTCTTCCCCTTTAATGTATGTGGTTTTTTTGACTTTTCGCTGACAGATAGTAATAATCTTGTCTGAATATTAGCTGGAAAAAAAACTATCTCCCTAGGCAAGGTTATTACTATTTGGCACAGGAAGCCCTTAGCACCATATCTATTAAAGTGTGGTTCATGAAGAGTCAAAATTTTTCCTTCATGATTTAATTGGTACTACTAATAAATGTTGAGCCGATAGTGCATGTTGAGTACAGATCCGGAGATCCAAGCATTTCATTTTAATAGTTTATTCCCATTGCTTTAATTTAAATTAATCAATAGCCTACATCATTTTCATTTTAAATCCAATTACCAACTCAGAAAATTTATTCTACACACAATTAAAATTCACCTACTCGTGGGATCGACACTTGTCACCGTTGATCTATGCTACAATAGATTCGTGCGCTTGCGAGTTCAACAAAATTTGCAAAACAAAGGTCAGGCCGAAAGACCTTAATTCAAGGTCTAGTTGGGAGGCAACCTAATGAGGAAAGTATTTTATATTTTAAGTGTTACTTTAATTATTAATTATTTATTTAATTTTATTTATTTATTTCATTTTCACTATCATATTTTGATTTCTTTGATTTTTTTAGTTAAATTCATTCCGGAAAAAAAAAAAAGTAGGGGTTTTACTATAGATTGCTACAACATCCGATTATCTGCTGCAACAGGAGTTCAGATTGTCAAAAGAGATTAAAAACCTAGGATTTTTACCATTGGGCACAAATATGATAGCTGGCATGGCAAATTCAAATAAAAATAATAAGGGATTCCATAATCCCTAAATTTTCGAATTGGATTATCTTGCCTGTTTACATTGATCTAGTTTTGAATTTAAAATATTCCTCTTTCCCACTTTATCACAATTAATTCTTTCATTAATTCATCTTCTAATTTTCTCATTTATTTACTTTTACCAACACTATATATTAAGGGTTAACTATGCTGTCAGCTTCTCACTCGAAATCTCTGTTCCCTTCATTCGTAGCTTTCAAAAGGACCACAACATTGTGTGAGGCCAACCTGTCCCCTTAACACCCCAGAGCATAACCCTCAGTGTTTCCATCATGACGAGATATAAAACAATAACAGCTACACTAAAAGACCCTTCTCACTTTCATAACTACAAAGCCGAGGACAAATTCGAGGAATTTATTGAGCCACGAAAAATGTTAGAGGAGAAAGTTTTCCAATTCCCGCCACAACCATCAAGGACATACAACACAATTTATGTTGTTGCAGTAAGAATGGGTTAGCTAGACTTCTGTGCCCACCCAAGGGACCTAGTGTTGTCACTAGTCAAAGAATTTTATGCCAACTTGTTATAGCAGGACCAGCGCACCATATGGGTAAGAAATTCACAGGTTCCTTTAGAACCACGAGTTATTAATGCAATTTATAATTTACCCTCTGATGTTGATTGTGAATATTCTAAGATGATTGGAACAATGACTAACAAAAAGTGGAATGAGGTGCATAAGGCTCTGACTATTGAAGGTAGTTCTTAGGCTAATGAGGAGGCTAGAGTAGTGAATAGAATCGACCTGAAGCCAATTGCAAAAGTTTGGGTGAAATTTCTTAAGTCTAAGTTAATGCCCACTACACACACAACGATAGTGTCCCAGGAGAGATTGGTGCTCTTATATGTCCTTTTTAAAGGCCTACCTATAGATGTTGGAATTGTTAATCTTATAATAATGATTTTGATGATAACAAAAATTATATGTTCATGATTAAAGTGTTGGGGCTATTAAAAAGAATTTTCTAAAGCAATACACTTGTTTAAAGTTCAAAAATGATGAAACTGAAAATTAACGGTGAACCGTTTATTGGAAAACGGTGAACCGATAATTTACAGTGATGAACACAAGTTCTGGAAAATAACGGTGAACCGTTTATTTAAAACGGCTAACCGATAAATTCCAGTGAGTAAAAAATGTTTTAGCCTTGAACCGATTAGCACAAACGGTCAGTTAAGTAGGTTCTGGAAATTAACGGTGAACCGTTTATTTGAAACGGCTAACCGATACATTCCAGTAAGGAGAAATTCTTTACTCTTGAACCGTTTATCAAAAACGGAGAGCCGAGTTTCTGTTTTGCAGGTTCTGGAAATAAACGGTGATCCGATAATGTTAACGGCAAACCGTTTATTTGAAGTCAAAGGATAACGGCTAGTTGGAAAGTGTAAACGGCGAACCGATAGTGATAACCGGCGAACCGATTATTCCCAGAAAGTCAATAACGGCTAGTTTTCAGCTCCAACTATAAAAAGGCTCATTCAAATTCAAACAAAAGTGATCCAACATTTGATATTTGAGCTTACTACTGAGAAACAATCTTCTTTGAGCTTCAATTGTGTTTCATTTCATTCCCTCACACATTAAAATTTCAATTGTAATCATTTGGAGTGTGTGAGAGATTATTTGTTATTAAATCTCTTTCATTGAGTGATTGTAAGTGTTGGGAAACACTTGGGTTGAGAGATTAGGTTTAATCTCTTATTGTAAAGGTTCATTGACACCTTGGAAGTCAAGTGTAAGTGTTTGAAGCCTTGGAGGCTTGCATAGTGGAATCCTCAAGCCCGGTGTGCTTGGAGGCGTGGACGTAGGCACGGTTGGCCGAACCACGTAAAAATTCAAGTGTTTGATTTCTCTTCCCTTATCCTTTTTAATTTGAGCATTGTTGAATTTATTGCTTTTGATTTTGATTAAGACATTAGTTTTAATATTGTGCATTTTATTGGCTTAGTTTTTAAAACCCAATTCACCCCCCCTCTTGGGTAGCCTAAATAGAATTTCAGGAATTATTATATATAGGGAGATTAAGGACTATACTATGAAGAAACACAAAACTACAGGGTTGTTGTTCTCTTCCTTCATTACCAATATTTGCATTATCTCTAGAGTACATGTCTCTGCCAACGATGAGAGAATTAAAAATAAAGGAGCATTTACTGCTCGAACAATTGAAAGAATTATTGGAGAACCTGCTGTTGGAACACCACCAGAGCCTGTTGCTGTAACTGGAGCCAGGAGAGCCATGAGGCTTGAAAAAAGACTATAAGAGTTACCCAATGTGCTGAAGCACAAAGAAGGGAGAATGATCGGTTCTGGACCTACCTAAAGCACCTTGAGAATCATTTGTATAACTTTACTGTGTACATGAAAGGTAAAAACCAAGATCTTCTTAATGACTTGTTGTAGCAGTTTAACTTTGATGAAGCAGCAGAGGAAGCTCCAATAGCAGAACCAACAGACAATGAGAAAAAATCTAGCTCTAAGGAACAACCACCGCCAGCAGAGGAACGAAAAGAGGAGTAAGCAACCGAACAAAAATAAAAAGAAGAAGTAGAGGAACGGCAGGAGGAAGATGAAGAAGATCAGGGAACAGCTGATGAATTAGAAGAGGAGCAAGATGAGGCACCTATATTGGTGCCCATTAAAAAAAAAGGTAAGCACATCATCCAAGATGAAGAGGAAGAGATAGAGGATGATCAAGATGATGAGCCATCAACCCTCTCCCGTAAAGGCAAAGAAAAAGTCCTCAACGAAGAAGACTCTGAAGATGACCAAGAGCATATTGATGCAGAAATTGAGGCAGTAGTTACTAAGGCTACGTGAACAGCTACAGAAAAATAGAGCCTATTGGATATCATTGCTGAGATAACAGCTTAGGAAATTACTCCAGCCACTTCACAAAGAACGCCATCAAAATCTCCAGCAGCAACACTAGTTAAAAAGAGGGCCAGCAAATGAAAATGGGCACAACAATCTGAAGGTGCTACAACACTAGAAGAGCCAGACCCAAAATATACAAGATCTCATCTACCCAAGATTTCTAAACTAGCTGGTACCCCTCCCATCAGCCCAACACCCAGCAAAAAGAAGAAGCTGTCAACTGTACCCCAATGAGTTCCCTTAAGGACTGCTTACGAAGTAGCTCCAAAAAAAAGTGATGTCATCTAGCAACCAGCATTCGCTGCAAAGATTTTGCACCAACAGGGGAGTGCCACTGCCATTCTCAATTTTTAAGTTTTCATCAAACATTTGTTCGATTTGTCTTATTTTTATTTTGTTATTTAATAGTTTATGACTTTTTATTTCTCTGTTGCATGTTTGGTTTGCTTGTTTTGTTTGCAATCTATGTGTTTTTGTGCATGTGAGGACACAACACTTCTCAAGTTTAAGAGGGATTGTGTTGGAATAAGAATAGGCTTTTGTTGTGTGCCTTGTTTATGCTTGTGAATATGTGTGTAAAGACTGTGTTATCTAAGTTTGCATATGGATAGAGTACCTAATAAGGATAAATAAGTGTTCAGTATTAAATTTTGTGATTACCAAGTAGGGGTAGTTTAAATATGATGGTTGAATTTTTGTCTCAACACTATGCTTTGATTAGGTTTTATGAGAATGCTGTAGCAGACCTATATTTGCCAAGGTAGAAAATAACTCGAGTTTAGGGGAAAATTTTTTGTTTCATGTTTTTATTAAGCTGTACTGCACGAAAGTCAATAAATTCTGCTCTAATGGCTGAAGTTGCTTAATAACCAAGGTTGAGTATGTACCCTAAATGCAAATTTGAATCCAAAGGCAACAAATGTTATGAGCATTGTTGTAGCAGTGAGACAAAAAAAAACTTATTTTATTATGGGTTCTCTGTCTAGGATATTGAGTAACTAGGACTGTTCATGAACCTCATGTTTAATCTTGAGTCAAATGTGTCTTTAGACAAGACCTTGTTATGAGCCTTGCTATAGCAACTATGATTTGTGCATTGATTAAGTAATTAGTTGTCATCACCACAAGTGATAGATATTCACATGAAAAATCAATAATACATTGAAGAGAATTTAATTATCAAGTGACTGAAAAAAAAAAGAGAAAAAAAGAAGAAAGAGAAAGAGAAAGTTTTTATTTTAGCACAATTTGAATTTATTGTGATCTCTACCCCTGTACATTAATGCATTAATTCCTGGCCTTGAGTATATTGTAGTAGTTGTGCAATGCTGCAGTATCTCTTGACTTAATTGAAGTAGCACACATACACTTTGGATAAAATAAGGCCTAAGTCTAGAGCTGACTTGCTATGGTAATCTTGCATGATTAAAAAGTGTGATACGAGGGTTAAAAAATCCTTACGAATATGATAACAGAGTTAAGTATGTGTTGCATGAATGTGTGTTTAGAATGTTTGTGTGATGTTATTACTTGAAGACAAGTAATGGTTTAAATTTGGGGGTGTGATAACTCTATGAAATGAGAGTTATCTATAGCACTTTTAGACTCAAATCAAGATTACTTAGAGAGTAATTGATGTGTTTTAGTTGCATTCTAGCTTAATTTCACATACTTATATATTTTTAGTTTACTTTTAATAAATTAGGTTGTTTTGGAATAAGTTGTGTGCTTAGATCGTGTGTTTATTGGTAGGCAATTAGAAGTGCAATTTTAAGGAAAGAATGTTGCGCAATGGGCTTGGAAAAGTGAGGAAAGAAATTGGCTGCAGAAAAGTGAAAGCTAGTCTGAAACAGTGCAATGTTGTAGCCAATGTTGGAGCAACCATTACTGTAGCAATCCTGGAACAACAGAAGAGAAAAATTTGCTTCAATCTTAGAAAAAACTTACGATCTGCAATTTCTAAATCTGGAAGATTCGTGCCTTAGACGTCCAGTTGCCCTAGTTTTCTATTATAAAAGGAAGCGCACACAAGAAAAAAAGAAAAGCCTTCAACCATAAGAAATAAGAAGAAAAGAAAAAGAAAACAACAAGAAAAGAAGAAATTCCAAGCTGAAACAAGAAGATTGCAGCCGTGAGGAAGAACAAAATCTAACATCTAGAATGGACAACCAGCCTCTATCTCTTTTCTCTTCATTTTCTCTCATTCATGATGATGTATTTGATGGCAAAATTGGTTTTAGTTTCTATTTTGTTAAGAATCATGAACTGTTTTATTTATGGTTGAGTAATAAACAAGCTTGATGGTTTATGGACTAAAATTATATATTGCTACATGATTGCTATAGCGTTTTGTTTTGATAGTAGTACTTATTAAATTCACTATTTCGGCTGACCACTCATTTAGTGATACTAGCTAAGAAAGAGCCATAAAAGGGCTTATTTTAGTGGATCATATCGAAACAATACTTAGTTTTAAATTAGGTTTCCCAAGTTGGGTTAACTCAATTTGAATAGGATTATGCTTATTTTAAAACTAGTGATGAACTAGATATAAGGATTCACCTTGTAGGATAATTAGGAACTTTGATCATATAATGCTATATCTTGTGTGGTTTAACAACTGGTCATTGTTAGATTGCATATAAATATAAGATGTCCAACATGCGACAGCTGAGGATACATTAGAGTTCCACCCAATCCTATAGTAATTGTTGTAGCAACGATACTATAATAGAAAAATAGTCAATACCACTAAATGTGTTGATTCACTCAACTACATTACCTCTAGTGATTATATTCTTGTGTGAGACGTGTTAATTTAGTTTATCGCATTTTATTTATTGTTATTTATATTACTTAGTTTAATTTAGTTGATAAAATAACTCAATTTGATTTAATTGAATTTGCACAAAGAATTAATTATCAACATAACTCGATAAAGCATCAATCCCTGTGGAGACGATACTCAAATACTTATCACTTTATTACTTGTTGTGTACACTTGCGCACTGACACCCATATATTAAGAAATTGACCAACACCTCTCAATCTTTTTTTATCTCAACTCCATCTACATATGGTACATTACTCTATCTAATCCTTTATAGCTCATTTGTTAAAGATTTTAGCTTTTTTGTTCTTCCACCAAACTCTTTCTTGCTCTAAAGTTTTAGCTAAGCCATTATCCTTTTGGCCAATTTTTTAAAAAGTTGCATAAGGTTCACATCAATCCACACCCTTTGTCTATTGCACTCATTCTTAGTTATTTCTTTATAGACATTATAAGAGCTTTACATATCCTCATAATGAACTCTACCCTTGCTCTTTCTTCTACCATTTAGCTCAATATCCCTCTCCTCAACTTACATTATCATAGGACCACGGTCTAAGCTCCAAGACTCTAAACTAATAGCTGCCAATTTATAAAACTAGTTACCCCAATCATAGTTGCACAAAAATCTACCTAGTCTCTCCTCTATGAAATTTGGTCTATATCTCTGATTTGACTATGTAAAATCTCTGATTTTACAAAAACCACATTCTTGGATTGCATCTTTAAATTCAAACATCATATTAACGTCCCTAGTATTTCCCTTTTTTTCTCATGCAAGTGCAAAATTTGATTAAAGTCACCAAAACATAACCATGATAAAGAGGATAAACTTGTTAATCGTTTCATCAACATCCATGTGTGTCTCTTTTGTGTTGTTTATGAATGCCCATAGACCTCTGTGCATCTTTAATTTGGACCTCTTTCATTACAAATCTTGGCATCTATATGGTGTTGACTGTAAGAAGCTATATTTACATCTATATCAAAACTCCATAGCATTGTTAAGCCCCATCTCAATCCATTTCCACCAACTGTAAAGCAATTCTCCAATTTCAGCTCAACACAAACAACATTCATCTGTATAGGCTTCATCTTTGTTTCACATAAGAAGACAATTTGTGGCTTATGTGTTTAGAGAATATGTTTGAGTGACGTACGGGTATTCCCCAATCCCCGGACGTTCCAACTGATGATTTTTGTGGCTATCGATGGGCTGGCTACCAGCCTCCGCCGTTAATTCATCAATGATTGTCTCTGTCGCCTTTATTTCTTCCATGTCTTGTTTTTATAGACTTGAAATGAGCTTTTCTAAAGACCAAGTTTCACTTGGTGCTGCTACTGTCATCATCTAGCTGCATATTTTTTATTTTTTGGCTTTTGAGTTCAATTTTTCTACTTATCGCATAGGCCTTTCCTTGGCAATTTGGCCCATTTAACTTTCATCCTTAGCACAGATTGACACGACCTACCTTGAATCCACAAGACGAATCTACCTAATTTTATTTAATCATTCTGGCATAAACTGATTAATAAGGATTCTGTCAAAAATTCAACAAAGTCTCCCTTAAAATTATCACATAATCAAATTTACAAAATTATAAATCAAGGACTCCTAAAATAATTTTAAATACAACTATTTCCGAACAACCAATCACCTCAACAAAATACCAAATTACTCGATATCCAATGTCAGAGAAAATACAAATGTTCTCAATAATCCCCGAAATGTAATAAATTATACAATCCGATATTTCTCAATAAATACATCTATGACCTATAACATCATCATGTGGCCAGAATTCCAAAAATAACTATTGTTGCTGGGTTGACTGTTGTACCTGCGAATCTCCTGTGGGAGGGAAAAATATAACAGGATAAGTATAAAACTCAGTGAACTCAGTGAGTATATAGTAGTTTTTTAACTTAACTTTACTCTAAAATAATTAATCATATCAAAACATCATTTCATCAAAATATCATAAGAACTTAAATACCAAAAACTATCACCAAACAAGTATCCAAGGGAATAATCTCATCATATCCGGACCTCGACGAACGGGCAATGACGTACTATCTGGGTACAATCATGCCCCAGAACTACATGAATAGACAGGGAAGTACTATCTCATACTTAATCATATCCAAACCTCAACGGACGAGCAATGACGTACTATCTGGGTACAATCAACCCCCGAAGCTACACTGATAGATCAAAAATGTCATCTCATATCTCATCATATCCGGACTTCAACAGACGGGCAATGAAGTACTATTTGGGTACAACCACACCCTGGAGCTACAAGGATAAATCAGAAAATATTATCTCATATCTGTACATGTATAATCTGGTCCCAAAAATTATTCAACTCTTAAATTTGATTAAATTCATAGTTTGGTGCAGTAAACTGAAGTTTTAGAACGTTACTGGCGGTGAGCCTAGGCTGTGAATAGAAAGAATTACTAATTAAGATGCTTTTTCAAGTAGCTTTTAATGCATGTCCTATAAAAATGTTGAATTAGTTAAAGTAATATATCTTGAGGTTTGATTTATTTTTATTGTTTATAGATAGCTGAGTATTGTTGTTTGAAATTTTATAGGCCTTAATCATGCTGAATCTAGGCTATTTTCATGAGATTTCGACAAGTTTAATTTTTTACGGATGAATGGAATTTTTTTTCAGATTGAAGGGTAAATAGTTGTCTCTCATTCTTAGCTATTTATGGCTTTCTTCAAGTGTGTCTTCTATGATATATCTCTTTTAACATCATTATTTTCTATTTATTGTGACTAAAACATACACATTACATTTAGCTTACTTTTTTAAGAGGTGAAACAGTGTTGATCTATGAATTGATTGTTCATGGATTGAGCAGTTTACTTGATATGTATTTGGCTAATAGTGCAGTTTACTTCATATATATTTGGCTAAAATATGTTATTCATGGATACAGCATTTTTATCTTCGAGCTTATAAAGAATGTAGTGATGACCTTGGTGTAATTAGACTCGAAATTGTTCCTCTGACTTTTCTTGTATGGTGCATATGCTCTTACCATGTGGTAAGTCATTACTTGGAGACTATTCTTTGTATCCAATTATGAGGTATGGTAAGTCATGGCCATTTGCAGTTATGAGTTATTGGTGGAAACACTTCAATCACTACAAAGGGTCTTCTTCTGTGTATTTTATCTAGTTAATTTCCGCTCATTGATATGGTTTTTTCCTAATTGATTTCATGGAATTATCATATCCAAGTAATCCTCATATGCATACATATATGCTTGGGTAGAGGAACAAAGAACTTTCAAAATCAAAAAGAAAAAAGAATCAAATGGCTGTAATATTTGTAATTACAGTATTCATTAGTATATCCTATCCAAATATTGAAAAATCTGGAGAGAACTTTGTTTGTTTATAATTATTAATCTAACCATTTCTTGAAATGTTACACACGCAATCCTCTTGTGAATTTGCTGCAATTTTTTATTAAAAAGACCATTTACATAATTTTTGTTATATCCAAGTCCCAACGCATGCACTACTAATTAATAATCAATTTATTATTTTATTATTTTATTCTTACATACTCAAGTAATTAATTTATTATTTTATTCTTACATAATCAATATATTCTTTGATGATCGCAAATGTTTCATTTAATGTAATTATGTTAGACAGTTAAAATTATTCTTAATTGGGGTGAAACTCAAGAACTGAAAAATATCTACATACTTTCTCAGAATTATTACTTATAAAGTGACTAAAATTCTTAAGCTTTTAAATAAAATCACTTAAGTTTGCTTTCGCTTTATTCCAAATGAGGACAATTCATATTGACATGATACGTAAAATGGAATCCTAGAAAAAATGCAGCGAATTACATTTTCCAAGCACAACATGTCTCAATAAACAAGTAACATATACTAGTTTTGAAATACAAAACAATAATTTAAATGAAAAATAAGCAAATGCAATTATTTAATATTGCATATATTACAATTATTTATTTTAAGGTTGGTTGGCCGTAGGGGCATGCTCTTGCTCTGAAAGTGGAATTGTTGAAGTGCATATTAGTCGATTATACCCCTGCAATCAGCACCTACCACATTTACGATGCACAGTGTCTTTCCCTTGAGAAGGTATTCTATTAGTTTGCGGACGTCCTACCTCTCACTTTTTCATAGGTGGTGATAACACATATACATGCACCTCTTGTGAAACATCCCATTCCTCTTGTGGGAATATATATTATAACCCATACATTGACAGAATAATAGTGGGAACATAAATCATAGACAAAATAGTTATGCATATGCTTACGCACAGCTACCACATGTTCACAAGGAAGTTAGTCAATTTGAAATTCATAACAACTGTAAGTCTTTTGTAGAACATCAACATGTCCATCAAGGTCGCCATCAAAAACTATAAACTTGTGGAAATTAATCTGTATTACTGGATATGTGTGTGATTTTTCCAATTTCTCTTTCAACTATTTCTCAGCCCAAGTAGTCATTAGAGTACATGCATTCATTGCCATTTCTCACCTTTTTGTAAACCATTCTTGCAATTTGTCAATAATAGAATCCATTAACTTATGAATAGGCAAGCTTCATGCTTCTTTAATATAGAATTCATATTTTTTACAATGTTAGTCGTCATAATACCATAATGCCTCCCCTCAAAGTGAGAATGAGCCCACTTTTCATATCTAGCATCAATAAGGTACTGGTGAACATTCAAACTAACGCTGCAGATGGCATTCATATATTGAGTAAATTTGATAGGTCGATATGCCTTTGCAGCCAATTCAAATAAAGCACCCACATTAACTTCCTTAAAATGAGCATTTATATTTCGTTTTAGATGAAGTGTACATATATCATACGCTATATTAAGAAACACTTTATCAACTCCTTTCTTAATGCTTCCATGGTAGTTATAACTAAATACTAAATTTGGAACATCACCAATGGACTCTCTTAACTTCATAAAAAAACCATTCCCATGAAGCGTCATTCTCACTATAACCTAAACCAAATGCAACAGGGTAGAGTTGATTGTTGTCATCAAGAGATGTTACAATGAATAATGTTCCTTTAAACTTTCCCTTTATGAACATACCATCAACTGCAATAACAAGCCTAATACTTGAAGTGAATCCTCTCAGGGAACTTCCAATGGCCATGAAACAATATTTGAAGTTGTTTGCACTGTCTTTTTCAATGAATGTTTGACTTCTAGGATTTTTCTTTTCAAGCATTGCCATGTATAAGGATAATAAATGGTTTGAATATTCTGAAGTGCCCCTAACCATCTCCATTGCAAACTCCCTTGCTCTCCATGCCTTGTGATAACTTATTTCATAACGGAACTCTTTTTGGAAATCTTGTCTGATATCAGCAGGCTTATAAGAAGATGAGCACCATTAAACTTATGCCGGAAGTTTTGCCCAACTAGCTTTAATGAAGCTTGGCGGTAATCTTTTTGTTGCGAATCAATGGAGCAAGTATAACATTGGAACCTTGTTTTCACAGCTAGTGCTTTAAGCTTTTCTTGCAAAGCCTCTTTTGACTCAAACACCTCTTTTACCATCGACACATCACTATTACCAGCAACTTTTGTTGACAATAAATTACTACTACTAGCAAGTAAATTTATTCTGGGCATATATGCATTGTTTGAGGTTTTTGAAGTTGCAATAGCTGGAGCATTATCTCCTAATGCTGAATCAGTAGCTAATGGTGGCTCATCCAAACAATTAGCTGTAGTCACAAATTCATTAATTGCTTTTTGTTCATCAGTAGGTTGCATTATAGGCAAACACTCAATTGGTGATTCATCTACAACAATAAAATGGTTCGAACTGACAATAGGAAATGATGGAGGCATGTGGGCTAGAGAAAGCATGACTCTCTTCCCATGAAGGACGAGGTGAAGGTTGTCTATCCATGGGAATTGCCAAAATTGATTTTCGTTTTAAAGTAACGCAGAGCGGGTTTCTAAACTCCATTCCGCTAACTATTTCCTCTAAGAAGAACTCCACATCATTGTTGGTTTGAATTGTAACTAACGGCATAGGATCAGATGTCTTAAGCTTGCACTTTATTGTGATTTCAAATTATGAAGTATCTATGTCAATAACTTGAGCTACCTTCTCCACCAATTCTGCATATGTTGTCGATCGTGGTATCATCATCCCTTTAGCCTTAGAACCTTTAAACCTATACTCATCATTTTGTTCAATCTGTTCACCATTGAAGAGAATAGGCACACGTACCAAAATCATATCTGTCGATACAATAAAAACAATAATATCAAATTTCATATATAAGTAACTACACGACCTACATGACTTATATGATCTACATGACTAACATGACCTACACGACTGCACGACCTACACGACTGCACGACCTACATGACTACACAACTTACACGACCTACACGACTACATTACTTACACAACCAATATAACTACATGACTTAAACTAAATGAATACACGATGCGAAACATTTTCGCTATAAATATGGTATCTTGCTAAAAAAAATAATTAAACAACCTACATTACACATGTGTCAACATATATTTCTATATATAAGTGAAAATAATTGAAAATAAAACATTATAATGTGAGGAAAATTTCTAAATTTTCCTAAAAAATATAAAACTTAAAACCTAACAACATTAACATACTTTATTGGGTTGTTTAATGAGGATTGCACTTCCTTTCAATTGAAAAAAGTGTGGGAGTTAAAGAAGTGAATACATAGTTGTATTTGTGTAAGAAGTTATAAGAGATTTTGAGAGAATTTGGGAGAATTTCGGTAAAGAGAGATTTGAGTGTAAGAACTAAGGAGAGAGTGAGAAGGAGTAGATTTGATGCATTCATTAAGGGCATTTCAGACTTTACATACATTTGTTAGGGTATCCATAAAAATCAAAAAGGGAACAGGTATTTAAATAATTTTACAACTATTGAAGGGTATTTAATTAAAAACCCCATTGCAACCTTCTAATCCTTCTTCTCCATTTTTTTTCTCAATTGAAATCAATTTTAGTGGACAAATAATAATTTAATTAGCCACCGAGTCAAGTTCAGCTTTTAATTAGGCAAACCCAGTGCATAATTTAATTAGCCAATCATTTATTTTTAAACATATCACTAACATTAGGTCTAACTTGAGAATATTTATGATTAATTGTACTCTTGTATTTCCGACCAGTGTATTATTTATTACCAATGGTAATTAATAATTTTTTAATTTTTTTTTTCTTTTGTAAAAATATTTATTACCGAAGGTAAATAAAATCCTCAAAAATATCTCCTTGCTAACGCTATTGTTTGTTGTAGTGGGTATGAAACGAACTGTTAATTCCATCTCATAATCTAACATGCATGCATGAAGGAAAGTGAGAAATCCCACCTGTAAGTTGTCAATTATCGTTTGTCAACAGTAAAACGATCTCAGCCTTTAATTATTTCTAACGTTCGGTTGAGATTAAAAGTTCTAATAATAAGCATATTCAAAGTGTTTATTGCAATTCATTTCTAATTGACGAATGTGCGTATAAAATGATTATCAAAATCAGTATTCATATACAATCAAAATGGGTGGTAGTGGTCGTGTGACTCATATCTAGAATCAAAATGGGTTCATGGTTGTGACAATATAATTCGAATTAAGACATGGTAAAAAAAGCAATCACTGTTATAATCATATTCAAAGTGTTTATTGCAATTCATTTCCAAATGATGAATGTAGGTATAGTAAGATTATCCATATCAGTATTCGTAAGCAATGAAAAGGGTGGTAGTGGTAGTGTGACTTATATCTAGAATCAAAATGGGTTAATCGTTATGACAATATGATTAAACATGGTAAAGAAGAGCAATCACTTTATAATCATATTGAAAGTATTTATTGCAATTCATTTCTAATTGACTAATGTAACATATAAAATGATCATAAGCAATCTTCATAAAAAAGCAGTATTGATAATTATCTGGCTCTTTAATGGCGTCATCATCTGCCCAAGCTTTTGCAGCAGAAAATGAGACGTTACCACCTGGTGTGATCTTTGAGCCAAGTGATCAACAACTTGTTTTCAGTTACCTCTTGAAGAAAGTTTCAGGCCATACTGATGCCCAGGGTTTTCACTTCATCAGAGACATCGATATCTATAAGCATGAGCCTTCAGAGCTCTCAAGTAAGTAGCTGAGCTCTCAAGTAAGTAGCTAGAACTATGCATTTTTTTTGGTATTTTTGTTTTCTGATGAAGACTTTACCTATGTACAGACTTAGCTCAACACTCTGGTCACAAGAATATGTACTTCTTCACACCCTTGCACCAAACAGGAAAGAATGCTAAGAGACAAGTCCCTGGTGGATTTTGGAAGAAAACTGGGGATATTGATTATTTCAAAGATGACGATGGAAAGCTGATTGCTAAGATGACATCACTGGCTTATTACATGAAGGATCCAACATCTGAATCTGCAGTGAAGGGTCAATGGCTAATGAAGGAGTACACGACTCTTGAGAGTGTCAAGATGGTGGGTTAATTATATGGTCCATATAATTATATGATGTCTTATTATATAACTTGCCTCATGCACGATTATTATTAATTTGCTTTCTACTGCAGTTAATTCCAAGGAAGCTCTGCGTTATCTACCCCACGCCTCGTATGCAAGAGGAAAATTGAAACCAGAAATACAATCTGCAAGGATGTCGACATCAAGGAAGAAGAGAGTAAACCCAAAAAAACAAAAACTCATCCTCGTATCTCTTTTTACTCACGGCATTGATTCGTCATAGATTAGAGATGTCAATTAGTGAATAAGTGATTTCTTACCATTCTATTGTTTAAGTGATACACAGTCTTATGTTATTACTTCGAATTTATGAAGCGGCAAATTTGATTGAAGTTAGATTTGTGCCAACGTTTGTAATGGATCATAATTCTCTTATTATCTGATCATGTACTGAGAAAACAACTAGCTGTTAATTAATCGTTAATAAAAATAAAAAATAAAAAAGTTAAATCTTATTTATATATAACTACAAAAATACATGTGTTAGAAACTTTTTAAAAGTTCAGTAGAGCTCAAATCAAGAAAGGATCCAATTTCGTTTGTTATCTCTCCAATTTTTAAAAGTTCAGTAGAGCTCAAATCAAGAGAGGATCCAATTTCGTTTGTAATCTCTCTATTTTGATATATAATTGATTAGTCTCCCTTTCGTCTTTCATTTGTATATTAGTTATAATTTTCTATCTTAAGACTAATTGATTAGCTTTGTTAATTATAAAGATCATAAATTTTTACAACCGAAAAAAAAAATTGTTCACTAATTTATTACAAGTACAAAAAGAATTTGGGTGACTAAAAATTAACCAAAGTTGAGAGCCAGCTGCCAAACCAATCTGTTTCTACCACGTTACATTCTATATAACGACATCCAAGTCATATTCCTTTCCAAATCCATGTCAAAATGTTCTCTACATGTAGTTAGCTAATAATTATAATTAGCCTAATCAATTTCATACATTTCTCTTTGGCTAATTCATATGTACTAGTTTGAAGTACAATTCGATCAATTGCTTCTAAAGAAACACAAAAGTCAAACCAAAAGAGACAAATCATTACCAAAAAGTAATAATATCTAATTGTTCGATAAATTAATAATCTTGATTAAATAATAAAATCTTGGGGTCTCAATTTGGACAAGTATATTAAATTTTGCTAAATGTATAAAATAATAATTTTTCTTTCAAGAAAATGACACATACACCCCCAAGGTTTAAGGAAATAATCATGTAAATCTCCAAGTTTTTTATAAGAGACGTCAAGTCCTTTTTTAACTATAATATCCTTTGTAGATAGCAATTAAAAAAATTGACTTTAAAACTTTTTGATAAATACAAATATAATTTAAATAGTTTAATTAGTCTAATAGACTAATAATATTAGAATATTTTTAATATATTAAATAATTTTTAAAATTTAAATTATTGTATTTATTTTAGCAATATAGTTGTATTTATTATAAAAATTTTAAATAAATCTTTAGGTTAAATAGATTTTTGAATTAAAAATATATATCTCATGTATCAAAGATATTAAAATTATTTAATATAATATTGAAAATAATTTAAATTTTTACGTATTTATTTTAATTTCATTTTTCTATTTATTTTAAAATTTAGTTTAATATAATATAAGATCGTAAAGTATTAAAATATTTTTTAAAATACTGATATTATTTTGAAATACACACACGCATACATATTTCCACATTTATTTTAATATTATTTTTCTATTTATTATAAAACGTTGGAGTCCATTTTTTTAAGTTAATAAAGCCAAAGGATATTACTATCAAAAGGAGGTCTTGGTCCCTTATTGACAACCTAGGGGTTTATATAACCATTTCCCCAAACCTTAGGAGCGTAGCTGTTCTTTCTCTTTTTTAATTCTTTAGGGACCATGAAAATAAAAATTATTAATTAATCAAATACAAAAAAAATAATGACTAAAATATAAAATTCATAACATTAATTAAGGATTTTTTTATTAGAATTTAAATTATCTAAATTCAACTCTTTGTAAAATATGCATCTAAAATTTTTTCTTTGTCACTAAATTAAACTCAATCTCATCCTTAATTTTTTTGCAGAGCATGCATTACATTTAATATATTTTGCTAATATTGTAGAAAATAGTTATTTAAGGTTATTATTGATTGAAAGTCCTCTTTTACGGAAATATTTGGTAAACAAAACTGGTATCTATATTATGATCGTCATTAATATAAGTATCCATTACCTGTTGAATAATCCTTGGAGGAGATATTGTTAATTTGAGAATACATGATTTGTGCTTTTTTATAAACACGTACATTTACCAAAAAAACTCCTCTTAAAACAAAAAACCTCCTTCTAAATTAATAAATATTCAGTTATCAATAAATTAATAAATTATTTATTTATTAATAAATAAATAGCTTTGTTAAGATAATTTTTTTAGTCCCAAAAATATTATTTTATAGAGGTTTTACGGTAGTTATTAAATTTAGCACCTATTTGACATCGCTTATCTAATGGTCATAAATACTTGTTTAATCATATAACCTCTCTTCAAAATTTTCGTTATTTGGTTGTTTTTTTAGAGATTTTTGAGATATTTTGTCTCTACTAATAAAAGTTAAAATTTTGGGCTTTTAAAAGAAGAGGTTAAAAATCTTTTTTTAAATATTAACATATCTAAAATATTCTTTATTTATTTGACAATCTTATTTTATTTTTTATAACATAACTTTAGAAAACTTGTCTATTAAAGTATTTCATGATTTTTAATAAAAACTCTTATTGACAACCAAACAATTAAATTTCTTTTGAAAAAGCTCTATTTATAAAAATTCTACTAACAAAAGTGTTAATCTTATAATATTGATTTTGATGATAAAAAAACTTATATGTTCTTAATTAAAATGTTAGGGATATTAAAATGAATTTCTTAAAACCATAGGCATGTTTAAAGAAACTTAATGACCGTTAACTTGAGTAGGAAACTCTTTTTCTAAACAAAAGTTGTCAAAATATAGAGTCTGAAAATTAACGGCAGACCGTTTATTTTATAAATGGTGAATTGATATTTTACAGACAGGAAATTGACTTCTTAATCGTGAACTGTTTATCTGATAAGATTCTGGGAATTAACAGTGAACCGTTTATTACAAAACAGTAAACCGATAATTTACAGAAAAGAGAGTTTTCTAATCTCTTCTAGACTTGTTTTGATTCCGGAAATTAACGGTTAACCATTTATTAAAAAATGGAGAACTGATAATTTATAAAAAAATAGAAAGTTTTCTAATCTTAAACCATTTAACAAAAACGGAGACCTAAATCTGTTTTGCAGGTTTCTGAAAATAAACAGTAATTCGATAATGGGAAACGGTAAACCATTTATTTAAAATATAAGCACAATGGCTATTTAGACAAGTCAAAACAGTAAACCGACAGCAGCAAACAGCAATCCGGTTATTCTTAGAAAGTCAACAAAGGCTAGTTTTCAGCTCCAACTATAAAATGGCTCAATCAAATTCAAATCAAATGAGATCCAACAGTTGTCATTGAGCTTACTATTGAGAAAATATACATCATTGGGCTTTAAACTTGTTTTTGTTTCATTGATTCACACTTTGAGATTTCAATTATAATCATATACATTGTGTGAGAGATTAGTTGATTGTAATCTTTGTTTTTGAGTTATTGTAAGTGTTGGGATATACTTGGGTTAAGAGATTGGTAATAATATCTTGTTGTAAAGGTTCATTGACACCTTTGAAATCAATTGCAAGTGTTGTTGAAGCCTTGGAGGCTTGCTTAGTGGAATTCTCAAGCCCGGTAAGGTTAGAGGCGTGGACGTAGGCACGGTTGGCTGAACCACGTAAAAATCACGTGTTTGATCTCTCTTCCCTTATCCTTTTAATTTCAAGTATTGTTAAAATTATTCCTTTTGATTTTATTAAAACATTAGTTTAAATTGTTGTGTGGTTTTATTTATTTAAGTTTTAAGAACCCAATTCATCCCCATTCTTGGGTAACCTAGTTAAAACCTAAATCTTTTTTAAATATTAAAATATCTAAAATATTCTTTATTTATTTGACAATCTTATTTTATTTTTTATAACATAACTTTAGAAAACTTGTCTATTAAAGTATTTCATGATTTTTAATAAAAACTCTTATTGACAACCAAACAATTAAAATTTTTTTGATAAAGCTCTATTTATAAAAATTCTACTAACAAAAGCTCCACTTAAGTAAGCTCTATCTAAAAAGTTATATTAAATGGAGCCTTAATCTATGGAAACTGTGAAACTAGAGCCAGTTAAAAGAAAGATCTTTAATGACGCCAATATTGTCAATATATATATATATATATATATATATATATATATATATATATATATATATATCTATATATATATATATATATATATATATATCTCTATATATCTATATAAGATTAAAGCTCGATACCAATAAGGCCAGGAATCGTGGAGTGTGTGTATGTTGAAGAATTATAAGAACAAACTTTAAATAAAGGTATTGCTTTTGGAGGAAGTGATTACAGCAGATGAAATATAAACAATTTTATTGTTGCAAATTTTAAGTGGATTTATTTTAGGTGGTACGTGGCGTTGTTAAACCAGATCGACGCAGAACCGAGTCTACCTTTTGGACCCATATCTGACTTAGAACAGATCAATAGCCCGCACGTTCGGGTTTCCAGTCTATATACCAAAATTACCGTCTTTAAGTTTTTAATCAATATTTTTAGCAAACCTAACCACAGAGCTTTGCAAAATTAAACATGCATTAAGGTTGGTTGCTAATCAAACACAATACCAGATCTAGATCCCAGAAATGGTGCTCTGAAGGAGGAGGGAGAAAAGAAATTACAACTGAGGGGAGAGATCAGGTCTCTATGCTTCAGAGGAAAGTAGCAGTTATGTTGAAGAATTATAAGAACAAACTTTAAATAAAGGTATTGCTTTAGAAGGAAGTGATTACAGCAGATGAAATATAAACAATTTTATTGTTGCAAATTTTAAGTGGATTTATTTTAGGTGGTACGTGGCGTTGTTAAACCAGATCGACGCAGAACCGAGTCTACCTTTTAGACCCATATCTGACTTAGAACAGATCAATAGCCCGCACGTTCGGGTTTCCAGCCTATATACCAAAATTACCGTCTTTAAGTTTTTAATCAATATTTTTAGCAAACCTAACCACAGAGCTTTGCAAAATTAAACATGCATTAAGGTTGGTTGCTAATCAAACACAATACCAGATCTGGATCCCAGAAATGGTGCTCTGAAGGAGGAGGGAGAAAAGAAATTACAACTGAGGGGAGAGATCAGGTCTCTATGCCTCAGTGGAAAGTAGCTGTTTTAAAGCAGATCTGATACATATCAGTCTGCAGGGCATATAGGAAAGCTTTAAAAATAATTTAAATTGCAGGAAATGTAAAATTATTACAAAACTTGCGTTAATATAAATGACATATAAACTTAAAATATGAATTGAAAGCTTACATGTAAATTGGTCTTTAATCCAGTTTCTTTGTAAAAAGAGAAGAAAGAAATAAAGAAGAAGGGAAATTGATCTTCAGACGGGTGTATTACCCTCAGATCCCAGATTCCCAAATCTTCAGAGAGAGAGAGAGAGAGAGATCTAGATGAGAGAGAGCTAGATCTGAAAATTAGATGGGAAGAAACTGGATGGATCCCTCAGCTAGAGGTGAATGGGAACTATATACCCAAAATCCAAATAGTAAATTGCTACAACTTCGCTACAGTAGAAATGCTACAGCTTCGTTACAGTTTAAATGCTACAGCTTCGCTACAGTAGAAATGCTACAGCTTCGTAACAATTTTGTCTTCACGTGTACTGTTGGGACAGCCGGTAATCACAGAAGATTTTTAGACAAAAGAAATCTTATCCCCTCAGCTTTTTTCTCGTGATGAGAATAGTGAGTGAAGGGGGATGAAGACAAAAATGTCAAATGACAATAATTACAAAAGAAACATAATAATTACAGGGAAATGTACAGAAAAGTAAAATGATATTTACTTTTTTTTTTTATTACATCTATAAACAAAGCTTTATTTAATGCTTGATGGGTGAGAAAATGCCGAAGCAGTCGTCTTCATTTTCGTCACCAAGGGAGATGAACGGCTCATCAGCTTCTTGATCTGAAGAATCTGCAACAGACGGTTCTGATCTTGAGGCCAAGAGTTGTTCCATAAGCTTAAAATATTCCTCTTCGGATTTTGCACTGGCCAACATGGATTGGGCCTTAGACTTTTGAGAGAAGAATGTAGATTGGGCTTTAACATCTTCAATATTAGGCTTTAGATGGCCTTTGGCAGCAAGCCATCCTTGGATGAGGTGCTCAGTCAATTTAGCACTCTCATTGAACTTGTTCCACCATTTCACTTTGAATTGTCTTTGTAAAATTAATTGAGAGTCTTGAGTGTGGTAGTTAAGATGCCACATCCAAACCCATGGTAAGAAGAAATTTGTACAGAAGTAAAGAAAGGGGGAAAACCTTGCTTCTGAAGCTGAAGGGATATAATTGGCTCTAAAATAATCCAAACACTTGGTGGCGTTTGGAGTCAGGATTTCTGGGCAAGGCCCAAAGAAAGTCCACCAATGCTTGAACCAATTGGGAAGGCTTTGTATGGTTATTTTTGAATTGAAGAAAAATAACCAAGAATGGGTCTTTTTTGGGTTTTGTATAAAAAATATATTATACCATGCCTGTTGGTAATCCCAGTATGAGAAAGACCGGCAATGGTCAAAACTAGTTTGAAAATTTAGAGGGAAAGTTTTGGATTTATGAAGTGGATCACCCCATTGATTTGGGCTGATGACTTTAAGAATGGTGGCCGTAGAATAGGCCGGTTCTTTATGGGCTTCACTAAGAAAGAAGTGTTTGAATTTAACTGACTTAGTGAATTCTAGAATATCATGGTAATAGGACTGGGGTTTTGATAAATCCCATGGTTTAAAAAACCAGCCCTTTGGAAAAATCTTTGAAATAGTTTGAAATGGATCAGCATTATAAAATCCATCCTCTACAGTGAAAATGTTTTGATGATGGGGTTTATAAAACCAATCCGATCTAGGGGAAAGCTTTGGTTGTGAAACCACAACCTGGGAAGATGAACTTCCACTTGAAATAAGTTCTTTAGAAATAGGAGGCTTTGGAGATACTTTAGAAATCTGTTTTTCTTCTTTCTCTGGAATCGGAGAAAGAGTTTGTGAAAAGTTTTGTAATGCAAACATAAGTTCAGGGGATTTAGAAATGGATTTCATCCATTCATTTACCTGTTCTTGTGATGCCAAGGCTTTAGACTGGGCCTCTTGTGCTTCAACAGTGTCAATCCATGACCTTATGGGCTTTGTAGACGAGATTGCTGAAGACAGCAATTTCTTTTTAGGAGGGGAGGCTTTAGTAGGGGGTGTTTGGGGCACAGGGTCTTTAAGCACCCCTTTCCCTTTATCTGGTTTCTTTTTTACTGGCATTTATTTGTTTTGCAAAAATTCTCGCGTTAGAAAATCAGGAACAGAATTTCTGTCTCCTTTTATAAATTCAATATCAAAATCAAAAATGCTTAAAATTGCTTGCCATCGAGCAAAAATTTGTTTAGAGGCAATGTTTTGAACATCTTTTTTTAAAACATGTTTTGCAGCTTTGCAATCAATTCTAAGTAAAAATTTTTTATTTAATAAATCGCTTTGAAATTTAGAGATGCATAAAACAATAGATAAAATCTCTTTTTTAATAGTAGAATAATTCTTCTGACATTCATTCCAATGTGCAGAAGCATATTGTACTATTTTTTCTTTACCATTATCAACTTGTTTTAGTATCCCTCCATATCCTAAGTCTGATGCATCGGTTTCGACTACCTTAGGTAATGCAGGATTTGCCAAAAATAAACAGGGAATTTCTTTAACTATGCTCTTTATTTGTTTTATAATTTTGGTATGTTCTTCTGTCCATGCAACAGGTTTCTTTTTTAATCTATCATGCAAAGGTTTTACAATCCTATTAATGTTAGGACAGAAATCAAGAACATAATTTAAGCTTCCAAGAAATCTTTGTAATTGGGTTTTATCCAAAATTTTATCAGGAAACTTGTCAGTAAAGGCAAGTGACCTTTCAATAGGTGTTATGGTTCCCTTAGAAATATAATGTCCAAGGAACCTAATCTTTGTTTGAAATAAAGAAATTTTTGAGCTAGAAACAGCTAAACCTGCTTTTCTAGTTGCAAAATAGAAAGTCTTTAAATGTTTGAAATGTTGATCAATCGTTTGAGAAAAAATCAACACATCATCAATGTAAACAATACAAAATTCAGAATAAGGGTTATAAATATCATTCATAACTCTTTGAAATTCTGAGGGGGCATTCTTTAAGCCGAAAGGCATGACTGTCCATTCGTATTGGCCAAATGGAACAGTAAAAGCGGTTTTATAACGGTCTTTAAGATGAATTTGGATTTGCCAAAAACCAGACTTCATATCAAATTTCGAAAATATGAATGCAGAATGAAGTTTTTGAAGTAAATCCTTTTTATTAGGTATTGGATACCTAATCCATTTTAAGGCTTTATTTAAAGGCTTATAATTGATCACCAATCTAGGTGTCCCTCTTTCTATCTCAGAATTCTTGTTGACATAGAAAGCAGCACAAGACCAGGGAGACCTTGATTTCACAATCAAACCTTTAGACTCTAAATCTTTAATCTCATTCCTACAATGCTGTTATAAATCCATATTCATTTGAATAGGTCTTGCTTTTGTAGGAATTTGTTTTTCATCAAAGGAATTTTCGTATGGTAAATCTACCATATGCTGTTTTCTTTCCCAAAAAGCAGAGGGTAAGTCAGCACAAATTTCCTTTTCAATTAAACCTTTAAAACTAGAAATTTTTCTTTTTAGAAAATCATTGTGAAGTTGATTTTCAATTCTTTGTAGGTTTAAGTCTTTTTTTAAACAAACTAAATTATTTTGTTTTGTTTTAAGCAAAACATTGATTCGACTTTTATAGACAGAACAAGCTTTGACAATATTCAAATTTCTTATTTTTGGCTTTTCAATAAAAGGGAAAACAAGTCTTTTGTCTTTTGCTTTAAAAGATATACTATCATAGTTGACAGTATAAGGAGTAATAAGATTTATGAAAGGAGTTCCTAAAATGACTGCATGATGAATGTCATTTGTTAAAATAAAGGAAGTCCTGAAATCAAAACCATCGTTATGCACTGAGGCATCGACTTTAAAATTGACTTTTAATTTTGAATTATTGGCGGCAGAAAGTCTTTCTTTTGTTTTTTCATGAAACTTTCTAGGGACAATGTCCTCTCTGATGCAATTCAGATCTGCACCGGTGTCAAATAGAGCGACAGTGTCAAATTCAAATTCTTTTGAAAAAATTATAGTTACTTTAATTAAGTATTTTCTGATGGTGATCTGCTTTAAAACAAAAAGAAAATCATTGGGTAAAGACTCAATGTTTTCAAGATTTTGATCATCACCCTTGTCAGATTCTGATTCTTCAGAATGATTTTCCAACTGTTTTTGTAAAAGAAGTTGGATAGTATCAGAATCAGTTTTTTGCTTTTCTTTTAATTCTTTAATCTCAGATTTGATTTCTTTGATTTCTTTTTGAAGATCTTGAATAGAAGGGGTTAATTTCTTAACCTTTTTGTTATCCAAGATCGTGGTTAGATCATATGCATTTTTCTTAACAACAGGGACTTTAGAAGATTCTGGCTTTTCATTGAGGTCAAGAGTTTTTAGGAGTTTGCCTAAATACTCCTTTTGAAGAGTGGGTTCAGAAATGTGTTTGACTAGTTCAAGAAATGTTTCTTGTTCTTTGGTCAAAACGTTTATTTTCTTCAAATAGGATTCTGAATCAGAATCACTATCCGAAAACTCAGAAGTATCAGAGTCAATTAACTCATCAACTTGGAGGGGCTCACTATCTCCAGTCATGGAGGATTCAGAATCAGAAGATTCTACAAGAAGAGATGCTATTTTGGAAAGAACTTCATTTTCGAGACCAAGTTCGTGAAGTTTTTTGCTCATTCTGCAATACTTTGCAGTATGACCTTTCTTTCCACGTTTATAGCACGTAGCTTCCTTGTAGTTAAAAGGAGTCTTTGGTTTTGAAATAGGCTTGGAGTGTCTTCTTTTTGAGTAGTTGGGCTTTTTATAGGGCTTGGAGGGCTTCTTATAATATGCTTCTTTAGAATCTGGAAGTGGTTTCCTATATCTTTTGGATTTGTAATGTTTTCTGTAAGTCCTTAAAGAACACTTACCATTACAATCTTTAGAGGAGGAAGCTTTGAATGGGTCATAATTGAATTGCTTACAAAAACCACCTAATTCTTGCTTAGATTTCCTAAGCTCCCATTTTAGGCGTTTTTGTAATTTCAAGTCTTGACAGATTTTTAGTCCTTCCTTATTAACGAAACTAACCAATTCACCATAGGTTAATTCATCATAAGCAATTCTATTTTCATATAAGGCTTTTATGGAATTTCTTACCTTTTCACCCAAAAGAGTTGGTAATCCAGCAAGGAATTTTTCTTTCCAAGTAGTATGATTTGCATCATCTCTTAGAAAGAGTCGAGTAAAGAAAGTGGTTTTGTATTCTTGAAAATCACTAAGTTTCCTACATCTTAGATTATGTAGTAACTCAGCATTTTTATCTCTTAGGTGAGAAGGGTTACCTATGAAATGAAGAGATATTGTGAGGATTATGGTGGCTACAGCATCCTGAATTGGATTGTTGTATTCGTCTAGAATGGGCGTTCCTTCCTCACCAGTTTGGATAGCATTTAGGATATCCAACTGTTGTTGTTTAGTGAGAAGATGATCCCACCAACCTTTAAGTTGACCAGTAAACCCAGCAATGAGGATTTCTGCAATAGCTTTGTCAGAAGTTCCTGCTTGAGTTTTATAGGCATTAGCTGCCATGGTCATTTGTTGTAATAGGCCAAGTATATTATACTCAGACATTCCATCTATGTTCCATTCATAGACAGAAGATGCATTAAACCTTGATTGATTTAGTGCACTGGGCCTATTATCAACAGCAAGATCAGGGGGAGAACGAGAGCTAGCAGGAAGTGCTAATTCCCAATGAATTTTATTGGCTTTAGAGGTTGGTTCTTCTTTGAAGGCTTCTATGTCTGAGGAGGCAATAGAAGATTGGTCCTGATCCAATACTCCAATGGACTTGGATTGAGTATCAGGAGCAATTTGGTTTTTTGAAGTAGAAGCAGAAGAAGAGGTTGTTTCTATCCTATCTAATTGTTCTTAATGGCTTTAGCAAAATCTGATTTTGAATCTTGAACAAGCTTTTGACTATGTTTCGAAACCTGAAAAGGTTTGAAAATAGGTTCCTTAAGCTTTTTCAAGGAATCTGATTTTGTCGGAGTAGGTTTTGAAATAGGAGAAACTAATATGGTTGACTGTTGGATTTGGGATTCAATCCTAGTCAATTGTTTTCCTATTGTATTTAGATTAGTATTACAGAAATTATTCTGTTAAATAATACTATCTAAATTTGATTCTACATTGGCTTTTGAAATTTTATAAGGAGAAGCTTTAATCTGAACTGGAGGTTCCCCATGTTCTAAGGTTAGGCTCCTTAGAGGAGGATGTTCAGATTCAATGGTTCTATCACTGTCAGAAAGGTTCCACTCAGGGACTTTCTTTCGAACCGTGATAAGGTTTGACTCTTTGAAGGGGTAAGAAATGTTGTTGTCTAATGCATACATTTCAAACCAATCAAAAAATAAAATATGAACTTTATGATTGTTGACAAAATCATAATAGAATTCTTGAATTTGTTTTCTTTGACTTAAAAAATGTTTAAAGAACCAAAGTCTTTTTTCTTTATTGTTATCCGAATAAAAATCATTATGCAAAAGATTTTTGTCTAGTTCAAAATCTTTTTCAATGACATTTATGACATTTTCGGTAACGGCTGAAAAAGTAAGAGATGTTGGAGGGGAAGGTTCTTTCCCTTCCTGACTTTGTTCATGTGGATGACTAGTGTATATTGAATGAGGAACACTAGTTGAATAGTCCACTGAACGAATGGAAGAACTAGGTATGTCTGAAGTAGAAAACCTAGGTTGGTATTTAATGTTTTGGAAAGGAAGATTGTCTACAGAAGGAATTTTTGAAAATCTTCTTTCCATAGGGGGGATACTAGAGACAGAGTCTTTTTCAGAGTATCTGGAAGAAGTAGATCTTCTGAAGGATAGTTTAACTCTGCCATCTGAATACTGAGTCACATTCTGCAACTCTGTATTAGGCTCAAGTTGTTTTGGAATCACTGGTTTAGTGGCTCCATCCAGAATCCATTCTTCTGGAAGGTGAACGTCTTTCCAATGGATAGGTTTTGGAATGACAGTATTTGCTTTGGACAAGTCAGTCTGCAAGAGAAGAGTCTCATCTCTTTTTTACTGGAATTTATGTTGCGTATTAAATGCAGAATGCATTGCTTTATAAGAAATTTTGTAAATTAGGGCTACTGGAATTGATCCTTCAATCATGTGGTAATTATGAGTCTTGATTTGAAGAATCATACTCTTTAAAATGTTTTTGTCTTTTAGGGAAACTGTTATGTTTGGATAACAGTCGAATGAAATTGGTCCTTTACAGAGACTAGATTCAATACTATTGAGTAAGGAATCATCAAAGGAGATGAACCTCCCATCTCTAAGGACAGCAAGGATAGAGGTGTCTAGACCTTCTTTAGTTAAGGGTTTTATGCCTACTTGGATTAATCCAATATGAACATAATTAAAACCTTTTTCTTTTAATTGCTTTAAAGATTTATCTGTAAATAAATGAATTGTTTCAAAAGGCTTTGAAAGAGTTATATCACGTTCTTCAGTCTTTATAACATAGTCTGTCTTTAAAAAATCAAGTCTTTTCATTTTATAAATTTTATCTTTAGAAATCTTTGGTAGTTCCCAACAATCAATAGCTTTATCAAAATCTGCTATTATGAATTCCTCAGAATTCACAACATTCTTTGAAACGCTAGTCCTCCCGGAGGAAGAGCTAGAGAAAGATGATGTTCTATGGAGTAAAAAATCCATGAATGAAAATTCTTTAAAGGTCTTAAAAATTCTTTTAAAACAGTAAATCAATCCTAGGCTAAGAAATGGTTTTGTTGCCCTTAAACACTTTGACGAGACTTATGACCATAAGCTACCTAAGCACCCGAAGGTAAACCTATTACTGATTTAATCAAATTTTTAATAGTTCAAAGGATTATTCACGCACAAAAGCTTTAACCATATAACACTACTCTCCCTTGGCTCTGATACCATATAAGGTGCTTACCATCCTACTAAAAGCTTAAGCTGGTAGTAGAGGCGCTACTTTAATCTTATAAGCACCTTCCCCAAGCCCTTAGATATATATATATATATATATATATATATATATATATATATATAGATAACACAAAATTTTGGGTTTGGTGTTTGGAGGACTTATTGTTCTTCTCCAAAAAACCAAATGCTAGCTATTGTAGATGAAAAACATAATCTCGTTGTTGCCGAGGTATGCATTTATATTGCATTTATTTCCTAGATTAAATAATCAACATCGGAATAAAAATGATTGATAGTATTTACTTTCTAAAATAAAGGTAATCAGAATGGGAATGCAACATGTGGGGCCTATATGTTTTGGGATTGAAGAATAGAAACTTAATTTATATGGAGGGGCTAGGGCGGCAAGTTCCTATTCCTTAAACTCCCTATTGTGCCCCCCACCAAAATTTCATAATTTCTTTTTTGTCCTTAAAAAAAGTATTATTATATTATTGTTATTGTTATTATTCTTATTTTTATAATTGTTGTTGTTGTTAATAATAATAACAACAACAACAACAACAATTTTAAAAAATAATAATATTATTAATTAATGGTGATAATAATTATTATTATTTTTAATATTTTAACAATAATATAGTACTATTGAGTAATCAAAATAAAATCAATAATAATATAATAATTTTAAAAATATTATTATATTATTAATTGATGATGATGATGATGATTTTAACAATAATAACAATATTATCAATTAATGACGATGACAATGACAATGACGATGACGACAACGGCGGCAACAACAACAATTTTAACGATAATTATAATTATTATTATTATTATTATTGTTAAAATAATAATAATAATAATAATAATAATTTTATTTTTATTATATTATTATTATCATCATCATCACAATTATATTATTAACAATAATTATTTTGAATAATAATCATCACAATTATTATAATAAACAATCAAAATAATCAACTAATGTTATTTTAGTAACTTGCAAAAATTTATTCTAATTTTAAATAAAGTAAACACATCAATGATAATACAACTCATTTTGATCTTGATTCATATAAAATAAATAATTTATTTTAATTCTCATTTCTAACTCTGACTGCCATTTAGTGACTGCCATTTAGTAAACGCACCATTATAGTTAAAGAGAAAAACTTGTACACTAAGGTAGTGAGCCTATCCTATACTGAGGGTCCTATTTTGAAATTCACAAAATTTTATATTTAAAAGATTAGTAGCACTTGATTGTGAGTCTCACCGTTCTACCACGTGACGGGGCAGTATTGAAGTTGTAGGCATGTCTTATACAGGCTTCTCTCTACAATCAAAGGGGCAACCATTCGAAAAACTTACTGCCACTGGGCTGGCCATTCTTTAAGCAAATACGACCAAACAGACTTTGGGCTCATGGTTCGCGGTTGGCTGGCTAGCTCTATATCTTCGGGCTTTGAGAAGCTTGGCTCGTCTTTGAACCTCTTTGAAATTGGAATTTTATGTGGTCGGAGGGACAAATGTTGAAATTTCAAGTCTTGACAAGTGAAATCTTCAAAACTTTGATAATTGGACAAGATCAAAAGCAAAACAGAATCAACAACAAACCCAGAACAAAGAATAAGAAAATGAAGAACACAGTTGCTAGACACCATCTTCTAAGGAAAAATCTACTTCTTTTATTGATCAAAACACTCGTGATACAAATCAAATCGACAGAGGAGATTACATTAAACACAAAGAAGTAAATTCTAGGCCAAATGAATAACAAACAAAGAAGAAATCTAACTGACACCAGGTGCTGTTAATTAGCTCTGTTTTATACTGATACTTCTGGAAAAAGCTTAAGCTTTTAATGATACTGTTAAAAAAAAAAACAAAAAAAGCTTATAATGCATTTGCCACGTCAGCGTTATATGTTACTAAAACCCCTTGAACTGAAGCCAATCTACACAGTGGCCCCATAACTTCTCCAATTTTGCATTGAGGTCCAAAAACACAAATGCTTTAATCTTCACAACATAATATGATCTTTCTTACGATCCATTCCAAGATTTTTATCGTTAAAGGAAAGGTATATGACTATAAATAAAGGGAGCAAAATAGGGGCTTTGCTATAAAAGTAACGGTACAAATCTTAGATTGTATCCCAAAATTCATAATTTCTAAGTGAATTTAGTATATAATTTTACTATTTCCATAACAAATGTCAAATCGTACTTCACATAATTTGAGATTTAATTTCAAATCTTATTATCACTCTTATTTATATTATTTTTTATTTAGTCTCATTGGTTTAACTAAATAATTTTCAAACAGTTTTATTTAACTTACCATTCGAATTTGGATCCTAAAAATATAGAGGATTAAAAATTAATTTGAATTTTACCCACTTCTCTATCTTAAAAAATAAAAAATATCTTTATTTGACTTAACGGAAATGTTGAGACATGTGTTACAATTTAACTACAATTGGTAGCTGATGGTAGTTTTTTTTTTTTTTAATACTGGTTATATACTAGATTACTGAATTACATCAAATATTTACAACAATTGCTATAACAACAGATAAATACACTGATATTTACAATCAGATATAAAATATATGATATTCTATGTGAATTGCTTGCTGAGACGAAATAACCCTCGCATACGAATGATATCTCTACTTCACTCACATTTTACAAAGGAAAAAACTTTACAAATTAACTTTACAATTATGCTTAATTGAGAGCCTGAGTCCATGGAGGCTTGAACCTAGCAAGGGTTCACCACTCGACCAAAAGCCGAGTCGCTGTAGCTGGTGGTAGTTAAAACTCATGTTAAGTAATATTTTGACACATATGCTTAATAAGTCCTTTCAAAGGGCAAAGAGTCTATCACATTTTGTTTCCTTGTCCTATGACAAGTTTATTAAATGAACTTTTAGCTCTTACCAAAGAGATAACTTTTGAAATATAGGTTGTGTGGAGCAATTTTGCAATACATTAGAGGTAGTATAACTAATTGATACATGCATGACATATACAATTGAATTTAATGTGACCATCATTTGCATAGTGATCTTTCAAAAATAAAAGTACACATGTCATTATATCATTTGCTTATTGTATGACTAACATTAAAGTTAATAAAATAGGTCATCAAGTCGTGTTCGTATTGTGGCAGTTTCATGTCATGTTAAATTTAAATCGACTAAACATGACCTATTTAATAATTGTGTCAAATATTGAGATCCAAACTCAACACAAAAAATAAACAGGTTACCCAATCACTAGTTTAATATCTATATATTTAATAAATGTTATATATATATATCGATATCATAAAATATATATGGCTGCCAATATTTTACACATTTATACTATTAAAGTTTAAAATCAATATATGTGTATATATCCATTCTTCCAAAAAAATAAAAATAAAAGGAGAAAATCATATCTAATATTTGAGTTTTAAAGACAAAAATATAAAAATTAATTTAAAATAGAAAATATAATTGTATCATTGGTCGGATAAATGGGTTAAAAACTTTAATCCTAACTCAACACTGAAAAAAATAGTGTCAACTCGGACCCGACTCATTTAATAATCATGTTAAATTTGAAGATTCATACTCATTCATTCGTGTTATGCTCGTGTCCAATAATCGGATCATGCCAAATTTTAATAGTTCTAACTGACATGGTACCTCTGATGTATTATAGAATTCTCGATTGTGTGATATAAGAAACTCTTTATATAGATACAAGACCGACTATAATTATATAAGGATTTAATTTAAATAAATCCTAATTAGATTAGGAATCAAATTATCAAAATATAATTCAAATTGAAACAAATAAAATTTCAGGAGTTCGTGATCTTTCATAAACGGGAAGTTTCTATCGTAGGGTTTTGTCTTTTACATGGACAAAGAGACGTGTCCTCATTAGAGGAGATCTTGGGCAAAATGCTGCATTTTCTCCAAGGTTCTTCTTGCGCCTGTAAAGCATTTCTCCAATGAGCTCTAGAGACTATTTGTGGAGATAGAGTTTTCCTCCGATGAGCTCTCTTAAGACATTATTGTTGCAGAGAATTTTGAGTGAGCTCCTCGGACTTTGTTGCAGTGATTTGGGGTAAATATTATTTAGTTATTTCAAAAATTATTTAAAACACTCTTTACGTTTACTTTCACAATTGTTAAATCACAATTGTTAAATCTGATTTTTTAAGAATAAAATTATATTTTCATTTACTTGAAATTTAAATAAATGTGTCATCCAGTAAATGAAAAATAAATGATAATAAAATAAAATATAAAACCCTTTTTTTTTCTCGAAGAATCTCGTTCGGTTTCCAGCCCATTAGAACTTTGTTGTGAGATTTACTAAAAAAAGAGCTGCTTCCCGCCAGCCCTTTTTGTTTATTACTTGTTCCGAGAGAAGAAAACTTATTGGGCTTTTCATGGATCACCAGTCCATGCAGATTTTAGAAGAGTACAACTATTGGCACCCTCTCAAAATCCTCTTAACACCGGCGGCCCCCACGACCCCCCTTGCCGCCCCGTGTCCTTTTTTAATCGCCACATTAAATATATAATAATAATAATATAAATATCCATTGACATTTTTTAATTCTAAAAATAACCATCAATAAACCTAGAGATGGCCAATGGGTTGAACGGCACGAGGCACAATACGTTTCCGTAAGATATGGCACGGCATGAACACGTTTCATTAGAACACGCACCACGGCACGATTAGAGATGAGTCAAAGCACAACATGGGAAAAAGTACGTAATAAGCACGTTTTACTTTTAATAAAAATAAACTTAAAATTTTATGATTTTATAAATAATTTTAAATTAAATCTTTTAATATATTTTATTAGCTCAAGTTTTTTAAATTTATTTAATACTTAGTTTCAAAAAAATTATAATTGATTTATGTTTATAATTTATTAAATAAATAATTAATATCATGATTTTAATAAATAAATTTTTAAATATCATAATTTTATAAATATGTATTAATATTATTATGAATTATGATATATGACTCTACGTAATTTTAAGTTAACAATTAAGTGAACCCTTAAGAAAAATTATTATTATTTTGTTAAGTATTATAAAAGAATTCTAATACCATAAAGTCAAACTTAGTAACTAAAATTATATTCTCTTATTGTTAGTAATTTGTTATTATTGAATATGGACTTGAGTTTTGAATTTTGATTTAATTAAATTTGAATAAAGGCACATAGATCCAAAAAAGTACATAGACTTGAAAAAAATACGCTAATAACTTGGTATATGCTCTTAAGAAAATAAAAGAAAAAAAAACTTAGTGGGCTTTTTTCTTAGGCACGGCACAACATGAGTGGGCACGGCACATGGGCCGGGTCAAGCTTAAGAAAAAAAATTAGACACGGCAAGGCACAAAATGCATAGTGGGTATGGCACGACCCATTGGCCACCTCTAAGTAAACCCCATTGTGCCTCAACAATGTAAGCCTGGCGCTTATTGCTCACAAATTGTATTTAAAACAAGTTATTTTTTTCAGCAATTTTATCATCCAAGTAAAATTCAGCAATTTTTGTAGGGAAAAAAAATGTAAAATGAGCAGTGATTATTCATTTATTCTTGTCTCTCTTGCTCACAGACTCATGCTTAATCAAAAAGATAAAAGGATAAAAATCAATGATTGAGAGGTGAATTTTTGGATTGCTTGTTCTCATGGTTTAATTTCTTTTAAAATGGCCACTCGGGCAAACTGCCTCGTGGGGGCTAAATTCCTTTTCAATTATGGATTTATAATTAAGTGAAGGTAGTATTCTCTCTTTCGAAATGACAATAGAGTAGATGCCCCTCGAATATTAGAAATGGTTAAAATTAGGGCAAAAGTTAGACTCAATAATTGTTTAATTATTGTAAATATATCAGTAAATAGTCTCTTGTAATATGAGTTGTAATCTGAGCATTAGTCTTATATAAATAAAAAAAATTCTTTTAAAATGTTTACTTCTTGATAGGATAAAAATAAATGTGGTTAGCTTGAAGCTTCTCTTCTAAATTTCAAAGAAATGATGAGAGAGCCTCAGCCTCTTGAACTACTTTGGTAGTTGTTGAGTTATTCAATAATATTTGAGAACCACTATCACTTTTATTATCCTAACTACAAGATGAAGATGAAGAATAAAAACAAGAATCTATTAATTTGTTTGTTTGTTTATAAATACAGTACAATGAACATATGCCTCGCCAATAAAAAAGGATATCTAATATTTTTTATGGAAAAATTCTATAATGACATAATGAAAATTATGATATGAATACTGTGATAGACGTAAATATTGTAAATTAAACATAAAACTATTAAATGAAAAGTAAAACTAGTAAATTCATACAAGGTTATTAATTATTTAAAAAATTAACATGATTTCTAGAGAATTGTAGTGAAAAATATTTTATTCATTTACAAAAAAAAATCTTTAATTAAACAAAGAAAGAAATTACTCAAAAAAATTATATTGAAAGTAGGTGGGATACGTTTTATTGAATTAGTTTAATCATAAATTTTATGTTTATTTTAGAACATTTATATACGTCTTTTCTCATTCTCTATAATAATATTTATTTACTGCAAAAATTAATTAAATACAATTATTTATCTCTTACATATGATTAACAACAAGAATAGAGGAGATAATTAATCTGAACATTGTCTAGGACAATGTGTCTTTTGTTTTTCATTCTCATCACCAACTAAATCATTGGTTAAAGAATATATTTGTTCAGCTAAAACAAAGAAATGGTACCCACAATCTGGATACTGCTTTTAAATGCAGAAATTATGGATGCTATATTATTGGTTATTGAGTTTGCTGCTTCCAAAGGATGGAATGTGACTCGCAGTTGGTTTGTACATGCATTTGTTTACAAATCCTCATTTGGATCCCCCTTGGGTTTTGTGTAACCGTTGGCTCAATTATCGTTTATTGGTTCAATCAATGAATTTTTTATCTAATACAGTGACTAATCAATTAGCTAGTTTTGTATGCATTGCACTCTTTTACTTTAAGAAAAGTCTGGATGAGGAAGCATGTTGAGATAGTGAGCCTGTTTAATGGTAAATAAATTTAGAGGTGAGGTCCACATGTTATATTTAAAAATTAATGAGAACCATAATAAATTCATAGTTCTGTTAAACGACATAGTCCTATTAGACTGACTCACCAATATGTCTCATGCAAGTTTTTCTCGAATACAATAGTTGCAATGCATGCTACAACTGCTCTGTCTCATGCATTTCTCCCCTTTTATTTGGTGAGAGGAACGCTTATCACAAATCTATGGTTTTACTTTCTAGGCACGCAAATGGTTTTTCAACAAACTGTTTTGCTTTATTTTTTGTGTTGTATTTCCGTAATTTATTTGCTTTTTTTTTTTCTTTTAACAAACTTGTATTAATGCATTCAGAGATAGGGGTACAAGAATTAGGGTAACTGAACAAAAGACGCTTGGTGACATGAAATGAAACTAAAAAGGGAACATTAGCAGTAGTTAACCTAGCCAGGATCTCATTAATCATCAAAGTAAGGTCCCATAAAGAAAATCCACATATGCTCTTTTGAGGCATTAGTGTGCTCTTTGAAGGCCCATTTTTATTGGTGTGATATTTGTTTCTCGACCTCTGAGAAAGTAAGGTCAGGGTGTATGAATTTGCAGTTTGATGATAGCATGTGCAAGGACCCATTTCCAAATATGTTGGAGCATTGCTGTCTTTGCCCTTTTTAAATATGGGTAAGAAACGGGAAACAAGGGGACCGTTCATATTCTATATTTTATTATTCTTTAATGTTTTTGTGTTAGAAGATTTAATTTATTGATAATTTAAGCGTTAGTAGGGGTATAAAATTAGATCAAATAAAAAATAGCACAGCATATTCGTAGACTAATAGCTAGCTGCACATGAGAAGACTAATAGCTAGCTGTACATGAGAGTTCATCATCATATTCATCTATTGCTTTATAAACCGAACTGCAGTATGTATGTAGATCCGTGAAATGAGATTGGGAATGAATGAATGCAATAAACTAAGGTAGCTTTGATTTTGATATTTTGTTTGCTTACTGCTTCGTTCTTTAAAGTGGAAAAAAAAAAAAGAACTGGAAAAAAAAGAATAAAGTATGAGTTGGAGACAGCCAAAAACCACAAAAATAAAGAAAAATGAATGGCAAAAGAGTAGGCTAATTAAAGAGGATAAAAATGATGAAAATGAAGAGATAGCTATTAAGGAATTTAGAAGATGGACATGTGATCCTATAAAGCAAAGTTTAATTTAGATGATAAGTGATTGTTCCCTAATTAATAAAAAGTCTCAAGAGAGAATTGAATTGTTACAAATTTACAATGTGATTGAAGCATGCTTGTCACTTTAGCTCGATAGGATAATATTCCAATAAAGCTTGATAATAATTATTCATTGAATTACCGAATTGATTGGTACGCCAACCAACAAATTAAATATGTTTATTTAATAAGGGTATTTTTGATATTAAATTTAATATAATTGAAAAAGGGGTTTCAAAAGAATTTTGGAGGGGTGCCAATAATCCAAACTTTTTAGAATTTTACTGCTCTAAAGAAATAAAAATTAAAGCCAATAATTTTACTACTTAAATTTTAAGGGTAGAATTGCAGAAATTAAATGGAAAGAAAGTGACCACACCACCTTTTTGATAGAGATGGCCAAAAAGTCCAGGACGGCCAGCTCATTCCTAAGGGTTTTTGCTTGGGCTTTCCACCTGAAAGCCTAGGCAAAGACTCAAGGAAAAGAACTTGGGTTAAGCTTAAGCCCTTTAATTTTTTTTAAAAAGTAAATTTATAAATTAAGATAATAAATTAAATTTTAAAAAATAAAGGAAAAAAAAGAAAACTTAATTTCTTAATTTAAAATATCTCTTTTAAATGTTAATTGATAAAAAAAAAGTACTTGAATTGGAGAATTTAGTACAAAAAAATAAATTTTTAAACTTTTATTTACCTCATTTTCTTTATTTATTATAAATTAGAATAATAAATCAAAGTTTAAAAATAATGAAAAATAAAAAAGAAACCTTAATTCCATAATTCATATGTCATTACTGAATCAAAAAGTTAAAATTATAATATTAAATTTTTTTTAAATACTTGAATTAGAAAATTCAGTGCAAAAAAATTAAATCTATAAATTTTCATTTGCTTCATTTTTTATTTATTATTTTATTTTAAAATATTTATTTTTTTAATTCATTATTAATTATATCAACTTGATTATTATTAACTAATTTGAATTTATAATAATTAAAATTTTTTAAAAAAAATTAATTAAAAGCCCAAGGCCGACCCAAGCCCACAATAAACCTAGCCCTTACACTTTTACTCTAATGGGCTTGGGCTTGAAAAAACACAGCCCAAGCATACATTTTGCCATTCCTACTTTTTAGACTTTGAGATTACATTCGTGTTTATTCAAAATCAATTTTCCCAAAATAGAAAATATGCTTTCCTTTTTCCTCCTTTTTATTTGTCCTTATCGTGGGACCAAATCTAATACTTTGAAGGAGCTATTAAGTTAATTGCAATAATAAATAAGATGGAAAATTTTAGGTTGGATATCGTTAAAATTTACAAAATCATAATCTTAAACTTATTTGTAATATGTGGAAAACGCATTAGAGATTAACCCAAAGCCTTTCTAGCTCTCAGCCTCGGGCACAAATTCATAGACAAATGTCACTGAAAACACAATTTAAAAGTAAATGATTGCGTAAGGTTTTGGACTTTGATCATTGAGCGGTTAACTAGCTTTCGAGTGAGAATGTTTTTAAACAACATGCAAAGTAATTATATTTTTATTATATTTTTATTGTTGCTGAATTAAGATCATGATATTTTTGTTACATCAAGTGCAGCCATTTGGTATGGTATGGTGGGTGATACTTCATATCATCAAGTTCTAAGAAAGGTATCTTTGTTGTTATCATTGAATTAAATTACCTTTCTATTTTACACTTGGATACAAAAGTGATTTTGCAGGCCTTTTGAAAACAAACGGTAAGGAATTATTTTACCGGTAAAAATAAAATAAAATAAAATAAAATATACAACAACACAAAACTGAATAAAACGATAACAATTAGATCCATGAGTAATTATGTCTTGGAAATTAAGAAGAAACTTTGTCTTCTGCGTGAAGATGATGGATAGGTGTGAGGCAATAACGCTGAGGAATCGAATAAATTGTAATTTGAACTGTCAATTTGATTTAATTTAATAATGAGAAAATTGATTGATTCATTTTCCATGAAACAAATTTTCGGCTTATTTTTTATTCAAGCCGTTGAATTTGAAACCAAACTAAAAATCAAAAGATTTAAAAAAAAATTCAATTCAGAACAAAGACTCAAAAGACCGAAAATTAAATAAACAAAAAGTCAAAGCAGAACCAATCAATTTCGATTCGATTCATTCTCTTTTTAGTTAAATTCCATTACTATTTAAAGAGAAACGAACCGAAGCCAATTCGGCTCAATTCAATAAAAAACCCAATCAAACTTAATGGTGCCCAAACTAATGGGCTTTTAGTGCTCCTTTTAAGCATAATTTAATAATAATAGTAAAATTATTGTAGTCTATAATTTTTTATTTTTTATTTTTTATTTTCAACTCAGACTGAGATGATGAAATGGACACACCACATATGTGAATAAATACATGTGTAAGCTTCTTTGGGGGTGGTCTTGTTTTTGTACTAACAACTACAAAATTATTAAAAAACAAGGAAAATTACATATAACACATAACATTCTTCTCTCTCTATATATATATAGAGTGCAGTGGTCATTTTTAATTAAGAGAGTCGGAAAGGAGTCTGTGAAGAATCAGATTCTGTTTTTTGGACTGAATTACAAACAATTAAGACTTCTGTGGCCTTTGTGCAGATTGACTTCAGTTTATGGGTCAATATGTAAATAAGCTGCTCACCTGGCTGGAAGTCGTTATGTTTGTTAAGATGATTCTGGAAAAATTTCCAGAATTATCGGTATAAGAAGAGCTGGTGCACAACATCTGGATTGTGTGACTTTTCTCTTTCATTTTTCATCCAAATTGAGTCATTCTTGTTTCTTTGAAAAGCTTGTAAGTTTCTCTACAAGGTGTAATCGATTTGTAAAAAGTGAGTAATAAAAGAGTGCCAATTTTTCCCTTCAATTTGTGTTGCTTACTCTCTGTGCTCTTTGTTCTCTTTTGATCTTGCAAGTTGATTCTCCAATTTTGTCTCGATCTTTGAAGTTTCTTCTGATTGTTTCTATTACCAAAATACAACAGAGTCATAAATTTCTCTTCTTGGGTTCATGACTGAAAATTCACATTGTTCGTTTTGAGGATTTGGAGGCCTGGGTTTTTGTTGATTTGGAGATGGGGAGCCCAGAGGATTTTGACAAAAATGCTTCATATTTCTTTTTTTTTTTTTTTTTCTGATTTTTCAAATGGGCTTTCCATGCTTCATCTGCACTCATTGTCAAAAGTTTTTGAATGTACAAATTTGGGATTTTCTCTTACACGGTTTTTCTGCGTAAATTTTATTTTCAGCTTCTTTCACTACAGACTACAAAGGCTCATCTCCCAAAGGTTCATGCATGAAATCTCAGGGCCTTTTTTTTTTTTCCTTTGCAAATTTTGATCTTTCGAAATTCAAATTTTTTTCCTTTTAAAAGAATTTCTCATTTCGAGTTTATGCAGAATCCTGTGTTATTTCATCTTTTCTCCTTTTAGGTTTTTTTTTAATTACTTTCTTTGCAGGTTTCTACATATTATCTAATGTTGAGCATTCCCCATGACAGTTAGTTTTGCTGACTTTGCTTTATCAACACTTCACTTAATCCTATATTGCCTTTGCTTCGTCATTGCACTTTGATGAGCAATCTTTACACTTGTAAACTCATCACCAGCTCCTTGCACAACCGATGTGGGATAACCTCAACATTTGGATGTCCAAATGTGTTTTAAAAATAAGTTGAGTAATTTCAATATTTTAATTTTGTTCTTTTTGATTTCTATTTTGATTTAGCACTAAAGTTATATTCTTTAATCTTCTATACAGGATTTGCCAATCATCCTTCTACTAAAGTTAGCACTTACATAGAATGTGCCCGCATTCAGGCAGGTGAGTACTACCATTACTTAACAATTCTTTATCACATAAAAAACCCGAACTGAACTAATATATGTCACAGAAAATTCGATGCCTAAACTATCACTAATAAATTACATTCTCGCAAAAAAGTTGTACCAATAAAAAGAACTGCGGATCACGTCAATGTCAAAAGAACACAACAATAGGATTTCCCGCTTGTAGCTGCCAAGCAAAGTCAATTGTTGTGTCAAATTAAACTTGCACAGGGAAACAAAAATAAACAGAGGGAATTAAAGAGGAAACTTAATTAAGGACGAAGTGGTCAGCACGTGAGATTGAAATCAATTAATGGCTTAAATTAGTAGGGGTATTCAGAATTCAAACATATTTGTTTAATTCATCTAGTCCGTAAAAATTCAACCCATAGATTAATAGATTGGATTTGATTGAAATTGAAAAATTCACCGTCAATGGATTTGATATGTATTTACTTCTATAAATTTATAAAAATCCACAAATCTACAAAAAAAAAAAACTATTTAATTAAAAAATAAAACTTGTGAATGTTGATTAGTACTTACTAATAAATAAATAAGTTAAAATATAGTTATATTAATATTATATTATATCTTGTTTGATAAAAAAAAAATAAAAAATAATTAAATAAACAAATATAACTTCCTACACAACTAATTTTCATAATTTTATGTGTCTAAACAAATGAGATTTTTTCTTTTCGGTATATTATATTTTGAAACTTTAAATGTACTTTCTAGTTTTATACAAACAATTAATTTATTTAAATCTTATTTAATTTTGAATTTAATTGGTAGTAAAATTATTTTTATATTAAATTTTTTATGTAATTAGTTTATGAATTTGACAGAAATGGAATTTTTTAATTTGCAAACTAATCTGTAAAATGGTGAATTGGATATCGATTGGGTCAAATATGCATTCAATTCGTAAACATATGAATTAGATTTAGATTGGGTTAAAAATTTTTACTCTACATAATGATGAATATGATATAAATCTATGTCTAATTTACAAAATTCAATCCATGAACCCTATAAATTAGCTTGATACAAGTGACGAATATTGGGCTTATTAAAGACGGTTCTATTAGCAATCATAATTGGACAAGGATTCGGCCAAGATTATATAAAGGAAGCTTTGGCTTTTGCACAAGAGAAGCAGCAACCGCCAGAAAAGGAGAAAAACACAGAGGCAGAAGGGAGGCCGCATTAGAGTTAAGGATGAAGCCCTCTTTAATGAAATAAATTATTTTCTATTCAATTAACTCTTTACATACATACTTTAATGTTTATGGTTCTTATTTTACATGATTAATTAGATGTTATTAAATCTTTTCATCAATTTTGTCATATATTATTAGTTGTTAGGATTAATATTTGACTAAATCTATATTTGAATTTATAAGGTTTATATATGATTATTTTTTATTTCGTGTCTTTTATTAAATTATTTATACAAAATATTTAAGAAAACTTCGACTATTTGTTATTCAATATTATTTACATGTGATGCTTAAATATCATGCTTTTAAGCAGAAAAAGAATCTTTGTAAAATTAATTTTAATTTGGCTTAATTATTATATTCATAAGTAAACATAAATTGATTTTCAGTTATCACTTTAAAATTGGGATTTGATTGGTAATTAGATGATTATTAACTTAAACTGTAGTAGATTTTAAAATCATGATAACTCCAACTCTTAAATTCTTATATTAATTTATCCGCTTTAATTTTAATTGAAGCTTTAGTTTAAATATCTTCAAATAAAATATTTTCTTTTAAATTAGGATAAAATTATAATTAGCTTAGATTAAAATTGACTTTCCTAAAAATTAACAATCTTGACCTCATTATTCCTAATTTATATTTCAGTAGACTTCTGCGCTTGCAACAATGGGTGCTAACGAAATTTTTGTGGCGTTTATTGCCTATTGCTCTTTGACTCCAAAGCGTAAGCCCGCAGCCAGGCTACCCGGTCTTAAAAGAACCCCATAAATCGCCCTGTAGTGAGATGACCATTGGATTATAAGATTTGCAGCCAAAGAGCCAGAAAACAAACATGTGTCATGTGTGATTATATGTTGACTGGCCAATCCGGTAAATAATAAGTAATGGAATGGAAACAATGAAGCTATTGGAAAAACAATATGCACTTCCCCAATAAACCCCCACCTCAACCCCATGGCGTCAATACAAATTTTTCAAACAATTTTGTCCTCGATTTAAAATTTGAGGTCACTTTATTATTAGTTTAACTTATATTTATTCTTTTGTGGGGTTGAAGTGGGTTTCAATAGATAGAGCAAAAAATTGATCAGTGAAAATCGGCGATGCAAGAAGGAAGTTTATAGCTTAAAAGGCTCATAAATTAAATGAAGCACAACATTTAGTATACAATGAGAGTAAATGTAAAAGTGCGAGAACAAGTGATCAATTACTAGGAACAAAAAATAGGAAAGGGTGTTATTGTTAATTTAAAATCTGAAAAGGCAGCAGCTATCCAGAAACTAGAAAGAATTGTTTATGGTTTCTCAATTGCAATCACACTTACTAGGGTAATGATGGGTGTCGAAGCCAGCAAATATAAATACCTACTCTAAACAAGATTGTATATAGTGATTGAGCAGGGTCGTGTCCACAGAGACTGGTAATTATTAAATCCTTATTAAAAATGAAAATGTAAACTGGGGGATTGTTGAAAATAATAAAAATCAATTTAAATTAATAAGAATGCAATTTAAAGGTGTAATTCAAAATGAGAAAACTCTGGTTGAAGGAATTAATTCAGCTTTGATTCGACTACTGATCATCGATACAACTATAAATCATTACTGCTTATGAATAGACCGGTTATAACTACTGAGACACTCTAATAGCCAATCTCTCCTTAATTAGTCGATAACCAAGGTACGACCGTTGGTTATTTCCCTAATCAATAGACAATCCTAGATACGATCATAAGATTTAATCAATTGACAAAAAAAACTAGAGAGACCCAAATCCTAATTAACAAACGCATACGATGGTTCATTTAAATTAGATTATTTATTCCCATAACACAACGCACTGCTATGTTATTTGCCACAAACATCAAAATCTTCATACGATGAATCTTTCAATTAGCAGTAGATTAAATTGATAATTAAATAGTGGCCAATTATCTAATTAACAAAGATAATCATGACAATAATTCAGAGAATAAACAAATACCCAAAAAGCAATAAAACAATTAAAAGCACAAGAAAGATCTCACAGTAATGGTGAATCAAAGCTTCATTAACCTTCAACCAGAAAAATAAGTTTAGTTCCTCATGGAGAAAAAGAGAAAACCCTCAAAAAAAATAAACACAATTGATAATCGAATTCTAATCCTCCTCTAATCCTTCTTTATCTCCTCTTTTATAGTTCTCTTAAAAAGGATAAAGATAAAAATATCTAAAATCTTATCTAAACTTACAAGAGTAGTAAAAATATAAAACACGTTTAAAAAGAAATAAAAACGTAAGTCCGCAATTGATAGCACGCGCCCACGCCTTATCAACAAACTTCTTCTGAAATCGACTGTCACGCGCCCACGCCTTATCGACAAACTTCTTCTGAAATTAACAATTTCTCCAAGAAGCCATTTCATCCTCAAACATCATCTTGTAGCTCAATTTAGCACTAATCAATAGAATTGCACCTATAAAAATAAAACACACGTAAATCACAACTATTGAGTGCAAAACATTGATATTAAAGGGATTAAACAATGCAAAATTAGTGCATGAAATGCACTATAACAGGTAACAAACTTTCATATGCAAAATAAAGAAAAAGAATAATTTTATTACTCAATGAAGATAAAAAAAAAAAGATACAAAAGACAGAAATTAAAGTGCTAGTGCTATATTTTCAACTAACAGTTCAGCTTGAATTTATACCTGAAATTCTCAAATTATCTCAATTGAATTGAAAGAGCCAACTCACTCCTAAACTCATTCATCAAACAAAGAATATAATTGACTCCTAAATAAAATGAAGACTAACAAACTTATTGATGTTATAAATTTATATGTTACGTGTATACATACATATACATACATACATACATATATATATATATATATATATATATATATATATATATATATATATATATTAATTAGGAAAACGAACTACATAATGAAAGAAGAGAAAGTGTACCCAAGAAACTGAGAGGAGCTTCGACTTCTCTTTTTCATTAAATTTTCGAAGCATTTTGGGGAGGCTATAATAGTAATTTCAAAATGCGGGTATATATATATATAGATTAATTAGGAAAACGAACTATATAATGAAAGAAGAGAAAGTGTACCAAAAAAACTGAGAGGAGCTTCAACTTCTCTTTTTCATCAAATTTTCGAAGCATTTTGGGGAGGCTATAATAGTAATTTCACAACGTGGGTATATATATATATATATATATATATATATATATATATATATATATATATATATATATATATATATATATATATATATATATATAGATTAATTAGGAAAACGAACTATATAATGAAAGAAGAGAAAGTGTACCCAAGAAACTAAGAGGTGCTTCAACTTCTCTTTTTCATCAAATTTTCGAAGCATTTTGGGGAGGCTATAATAGTAATTTCACAACGTGGGTATAATGGTGAATCCACTATTCACAACACCTCCTTGGATTCACCATTTATTTACAGTGTGATGATATTGTTGTATGAGTTTAATACCATCTCATTAAAGCTTGCCATCAGTGGGACAAAGCCTGATCAAAGGGAAAAGAGTATAGTATACATTTGTTGAATATAGCAGTAAAAACTCTTATCGTTAAAAAAAAAAAAATCTCTTGATGAAATATCTTCTCAATTATTGACGTAACAAATCTTATATCAGTGGGAATGTATCTGCTTGACATCAATTTTCTTATTATGTCTCTTTTAATTGTGGGAGATACGTATCTCCTTGAAATATCTTCTCAATTATTGATGCTAGTTCCTCAGGATTAGCGAATAATCCGTACGAGTTGCTGCAAGAAGCAGTTGGCTTAAGGACCACTGGTAATGTTTACAAATCGAATTCTGAATCGACTCCTGAGATTACAGGTAGCCCAACTGAGAAGGCAATTCTCTCTTGGGCTGTGCTTGATTTGGGGATGAATGTTGATGAACCGAAGCAATACTGCAAAGTAATCAACGTGGCGGCCTTCAATTCAGAGAAAAAGAGAAATGGAGTTTTGGTGAAGAGGATCCGTGAGAAGGCTGTTCACATACACTGGAAGGGAGTTGCAGAGACGATACTGGCCATGTGTTCTCATTATTATGTCAAAAGTGGGACAATCATAGTCTTGGATGGTGAAGCAAGAAAGAAAATTGAGATAGTTATCAAGGACATGGCAGACAAAGTTGCTTTTGCTCACACCAAAGTTGCGGAAGCTGATGAGCAAGTTCAGGAGAAGCTTGAAGAAACTGGACTGACCTTGTTGGGGCTTGTGGGTTTGAAGGATCCTTGTCGTCCAGGCGTCAGAGCAGCAGTTGAATGTTGTAGAAATGCACGCGTGAATGTCAAGGTGGTAGCTGGAGACAATATGCACACGGCTAGAGCCATAGCTATTGAATGTGGAATCCTGAATCCTGATGTGGGTTTAAACAACGATGATGTAGTAATCGACGGTGTGCAATTTAGAAGTCTCTCAGCTGAAGAAAGAGTGGCAAAGATTGAAAGTAGCAGAGTGCTGGCAAGGTCTTCCCCACTAGACAAGCTTCTGATGGTTCAAAGCTTGAAGCAGAAAGGCCATGTTGTAGCATTGACTGGCGATGGCACAAATGATGCTCCTGCTCTAAAGGCAGCAGATATTGGACTCTCGTTGGGAATTCAAGGAACTGAAGTGGCAAAGGAGAGATCAGATTTCATCATTATGGATGATAACTTCACCTCTGTAGTGACAGTTCTGAGATGGGGACGATGCGTCTACAACGACATTCAGAAATTCCTTCAATTTCAGGTCACAGTCAATGTCCCTGCTCTTGTCATCAACTTTGTTGCTGCTGTTTCTTCAGGAAAACTCCCACTAACTGCCGTTCAGCTGCTCTGGGTGAACCTGATAATGGATACACTGGGAGCATTGGCATTGGCCACTGAGCAGCCCACCACTGATCTCATGTCAAAGCCTCCCGTTGGCCGATCCAAGCCTCTGATAGCAAAACTCATGTGGAGGAATCTCATTTCTCAGTCCATTTATCAGGTGGCCATCTTACTGACTCTGCAATTTAAGGGAAGATCAATCTTCGGCGTGAAGGAAAGTGCTAGGAAACTTTATATTTAAATACTTTTGTCTTCTGCCAAATCTTCAATGAGTTCAGTGCTAGGAAACTTGAGAAGAAGAATATATTCAAAGTGATACACAAGAACAAGTTGTTTCTATCAATCACTTGAATTGCCATTGTTCTTCAACTTATAATGGTAGAGTTTCTGAAGAAGTTTGCTGATACTGAGAGGCTGAATTGGGGGCAATGGGCAGCTTGTATTGGCATTGCAGCTATGAATTGGCCAATTGGTTTTCTCTTCAGGTGCATTCCCGTTTCTGGCACGCAGCTGCTTTTCAAGCAAAGAGCTTCATGAATCACAAATCCATAATCAATTCTCTATCACTTAATATTGCCTTTTATCTTTGTTTAGTTTCATAAGTTTCTTAGCTCAATTTGTAAATCTAAGACTAACTGCTAATTAGTTCATAATGAAATTTATTTTGAATAAAAGAGAAAATTCTATTACCTCATCAAGTCCTTAGAATTTCATTTGACCAATTAAATATATTGTTATAAAATACATATATCTTTAGCAAGTACTAAACATTAAATTTGGAGAAAAGGGTTCCTTGACTATAAAAGAAGTAAGAAATATTAGTTGAGCAGGTGTTTGATAAAAGTAGTGTCTTTTAAAAGTAATACGTGTTTGTCGAAATGTCCCAGTGAAGCTCAGGGGCAATATCACGCTTCATTACTTTCAACAAACACCTGCAATGGAATACAAACAAGTAAAAGCTGTGATGTGTAAGTACTACATGCAGCAGCCGTTGGATGCATTTAATCCCAGGCCTAGGATTAGTTTGTAAAGACTAAAGATGCAATGAGAAATCACCAAGCGATTCCCTAATGTATCTTGAGGAAAATGTCTAGCTCAATGGAAACCAACTTTAATGCTTATACAAGCCTATTTTGTACAGTAATTTCTAGGGTAATGCTGCTCTTTTCAAGCCAAAATCTTTTTATTTATGAAATTTGCTACTCTTATATTGTGCTTTTCAAGAATAGGTAATAACTACTTCAACATTTGGAATATCCAATCCCCGTGCAGCAACGTTGGTAGCAACCTGCAAATACATTCACTGTGAATACTACAATAAAGTTCTTGGAAATATAAAAGAGCTGACAAAAATTTGGAATTAATATTACACCCAGTCATTAATCACAATAACCATGTTGCGCTTTTCTTACACCATAGTTAGTTAATCAGAAACGGATTTACCAGTTTGGATCTGCACATCACTGATTTTTTTTTTTTATAACAATTTTGTAAGTTCATGTTGTGCTTTCTTACCAGTTATTGCAAAGACCTTCCAACCACTGAGAGCAAAAGAAAAAGAAAAATAAATAAATAAATGAAAACTCAAAGTTACAGGCAAATGGGATTCATCAACACAATTCTACCTTCAGCTGCTTGATGCCGTAGGCAGAACAGAGCTGCTTATTACACCAAAAACTATAACACAAAGATAACAAAGATTTACCTTCGCTCTCTATACTTTCTTTTATCTCTCTCTGTTCTGTTTTCTATATCTAGCTTGTACTTTATGTTTTCTCATTTTTCTTCCCCAAGTTTGGCTATTATATTATTATAAAAAAAATGTTCCAAATGCTTCCAACCACTATACATAAAATACACAAAACCCAGCACACACAAATCTCAACATCCCTTGAGAAAGTTTCCACTGTTTCGGGCTAGTTCAACAGTTGATGCGTTGCCTTATCCCAGATCTAAAGTTTCTCAGAATAGATATTTGGAACAACCTAAATTATCTGAAGCAATACCTGAATTGATCCATTTCAAAAACAGCAGAACCAGAATTTACTTGCCCACAACTCTTTTACATTGAAGAAGAAAGATTCTAGAATATGCTGATTTTATAAATTTAAGGATATTACTCTTCTCCAATTAGGTTTATCCTTAAATGATCTATTAATGGTGGATAAAGTTTATGTTTTTTCAAGCTCACTTCGATCATAACTCCCCTCTCTTTCTTCATTCTCCGCCGTACTTTTTCTTCCATCTCACCACACAACCTACCAGATTGAACACGAAGTTTCAATTTCTATTTCAGCAATACATTAAATCAGTAGAAGATGTGCAAGGGATCCCAAAATATATCAGAAATTAAAATAAAATTGCAAGAAGTTACCAAATAATACCTTTGAGATTTGTGGGATTTTTCTAGCAATGCAAGCAAACGCTGATCATGTGAACAATCATCTAAGACCTACATTTGTAGAAGAAATGCTTTTTAAACAGGTCACCCAAGGGAAAAGCCTAACCTCAAAAATTTGCATAACATCATGGTTGGCAGCCAAATCCTCTGAACTGACTACTACCCGAAACAAAACCAATTATTTTTAAGAAAGGCAAGGATTTAAAAGAATTTGAAAAAAATATATATATATCATTCCTTAACAGGATGAGGATCCATTACTCTTGAGCTCATTTATGAACTTCTATAGGCCATGTGGCACTGAACATTACCATCTGGCAAGCTTAACAATTTTAAGAATTTTTTCCCAAGTCAGGGAAATGTCTGTCAGGAAAATATTTAATTTGGATTGAAAATGTATCCAAACAAATTCACATATAAAGATACAAAAGCCCAAATACAACTACAATTGACACTGCAACAATGATTAAAAGATGAAGACTTCTACACATCATTACAGCAAATACCCATCAATAACAGATTTCCAGCGTAGCTTCTTCAGTTATTGTACATTTTTTAGATTACATTTCTCTCACTCTATACTTCTTTTACCAAAAAAGAAAAAAGTTAAGAGTAACTACTAGAATACGGTGAAGAAAATAAAAAGAAGAAAAAGAAAAAGGTTTTGGAATGAAAATTAAAGGGCAGATAAGTATTTGGCCACTTAAATGTCATTATCTGATGTTAATAGTTTTTACAAGGTGGCCCTCCCAAATAAAATATTCTGCCTCTGCACCTTGTTCCCGTTCAAAAAAGATTCCAAGTGATAATTGCAAGGGAGAGAAGAAACAAAATCATATATAACATATACCCAAAGATATCTTGCTCAAAATAAATCGAATCCCATATCAAGCATTCGATCTGCTTCATCAAGGACCTACAGATAGTTTTAAACATCAAGTCATTTCAGATTATGTTTAATACTTAATATTATAAATGAAGTTTTTTACAAACTCTACTGATACAAAGCACTATTGCTTATTTTGTGTACTCTTAAAATGTAATGCTCTTTCTTCTACTTTTAATCTTGTTCAGTTTCATTTGGATTCTGTTTAGGAATTTAAGAAATCTTGCTAAAGAATCCATTTTCCCTCACAAAGTTAGGAGTTAAGGAGTTAATATACTGATGGGAAAGCCTTCTACAAACTGTATTAGAACTTCTGCTTATCTTTCCATTAAAAAAACTCCCTTGAAAATTTTCTAGTTGAGACCCCTAGGGGACTTAAGAGACTCTTGAGGTTTTCTACTTTTTCTCATCCACTTTATTCATCCCATCTTGTAATAATTTTGATAACTTTGCAAACTTTATCTCCATCTTAATAAGCCAGACATAAACCCCAATTAAACCACCCACCCTGAAATTGAAACAAGAAGTTCCAACATCTGAAAAGAAAGCACCAGTGCTATTTATAACTAAATCAATACATAGAGATGGAAATTAGATGACATTATTCTAAACAACTGTCCTTACCAAAAAAGAAACCTCTGAAAGGTGGCAGACATTCATTTCAATCAAATCTATCAAACGACCAGGTGTTCCAATCACAGTGTCCTGTGCACACAAGAAAAAGAATGTCATATTACTAGGTAATTATAAGAAAATCTTGCATATGGCAAGTGCCAACTACCACATCATAGAACAATATACAGGCGCAATCATGAAAATAACCATATGCTTCCAATGAAAACAAAAGGGACAAATTATCTCCATGCTATTGGCAAGACTCAACTGATCTCCACATGATCAATAAAATTAACACAATAGAAATCTATCTCTGTGTGCCACACACAATCTAAAAGCATCAAATGAATGGTAGCCAACCTTGACATCTTCATTTTCAATGCCTTTTAGCATAAGAAATGTAAAGATAGCCGTACATAATTTTTGACGAGATGTATATAGTTACATGAGAATTAAGAATTAGAGTTGGTAAAGCTGATTTAATGGGCTACTTTAAGTAACAAGCGATACGATCCGACAAATGAGAATTCAACCATGAAGAACCATAAAAGTGAAGGATAAGATCAGAAGGAAAACTAGGGAAACATGCCTCATGAGAAACCAAACAACTCATGGGATTCTAATACTCTATATTTTATGATATGCAAAGATCAAACTGCATTACAAGACTTGAACCATGCCTTAAATTCTCAGAGGACCACAATCTAGAGTAATTACATAAATTTGAATAACAAAGCATCAATTAGGCATAACTAACAATCCAAATTAAGAACTGATTCAGACCTAAGACTATAAAAGACATCATGCAAACTTCATATCCATTAGGACACATAAAGTTGGAGTCTAGAATGGCCTAATATACAACTGAACAGAGAAAAATAAGTGAAGCTAGCCAAAAACAATTAGAAAGATGAAATGGAATAACTTAAAACACCAGACTGTAAGGCTGTAATTTGAGGTTGTTTCGAGGTTCCTCCATACACACAAACAGACCTCACACCACAAGGTTTCCCCACATCATTCAAAACATCATAAATCTGCCACTAGCAATGAAAGTCAATAATTGAGTTCGTGCTTTGAGGAATGTTTCTCATAGCATCAACTAAACAAGACAAGTAAGAGATAACATAAACATGGATGAAAAGAAAAATAGGCAGCAATACAACATCATTAAAAAACATGTAAACAAATGAGATAGGTACACTCTAAAAGATCATGCTTGTTTCATCCTGTGGTAACAGAAATACAGCACAAACAAACATTTTACCACTTATACACTCTCCGTAGCTCCTGATGGATATATATATATATATATGTATATATATTAACATTCAATTATAATTGCATTGCAAGATAGAAGAAGCTTTTAGTGGCTTGATTACTCTTATTGCCACTCAACAAGTATCTATGTTACTACATGCCTGGACTAGAAAAATAATACAATGGCTGAACTCCTAGAAAATCCTCATGCTACATTATACCAAGAAAATCACAGAACTATGCATTCCAAGATGCAGTCTTTCGACCATTCAAAATGTATCATTCTGTTGGTAATCTAAAAGCTAAAACTCCAGCACAAATAATCATCTAAAGTCACAATAGCTAAATGCTATTGTCATACCTAAATTACCAAAAATTACACCACAAATCCACAACCCACCCAGGAAAAAAAAATCAAATCAATATACCCACCAGAGCCAGTCTTTGCTATCCCCATAAAATCACGACCGTCCAATAAGAAAGGCCACGCATGAGACTGAATTGGAGATGGATTCTTAAAATTCTTGCAGCAACCCAATACATCATCAGGAAGCTTAGACTTAGTAAACGACTTCAATGCCTTATATTTAGCTTCTTTCACATCCTTTCCAGTAACCACCATTTTCCCATCACCTCTTCTATACAAAAGCTAATCGTTTCACCGTCACCATTTTCACTTTCTTTACCATTTTCCTTATCTCATATCTTCCATGTTCTTCTTCATCTTTTTCTGCTTCTTATGCACACCATCATCATCATCGTGCTTCTGTTCTGATATCTCAATTTCTTCGAGCTCTTTCTCCTGCTTCTTCTTCTCCTTCTTCTCCTTCTTCTCCTTCTTATTCTCCTTCTTCACCTTCTTATTCTTTTTCTTTTCAGCTCCATTGGCGGTTTCAATCGCTTCAAGCTTTCGTTTTAGCTTCAGTTCGTTTTGTTGTTGTTCTTGTTCTTCGGTTTCAATCTCTTTGTGCTTTTGTCCTTCTTGTTCTTGTTTTTCTTATTGCTTTTGATTTGTTGGGTGGTGTTGCTGTCTGTGGGTTTGCTGAGTAGTGTTGCATCATTCATTTTTCCACCCATTTTCCACCCATAGCTGAATTGAATGAATAAACAGAAGTGAAGTAGAGGAAGCTCAAGCTCGTGTTCAATCAACTGCTAATGCGAAGTTGCAGAGCCGACGTCTAAATTTTGGGCACTAAAAGGGTTCTATAATTTCATGCTTTGGGGTTTTAAGACTGTTACGTGGACGAATTTGGAGGGAATATACCAAGGACGTGGCTGAATTTCGTAAAAATGCCACCATACTCATTTGTTTCATAGATATGATAAAGATTTCTTGAAAAGTCCAAAATACCCTTGCGACAAGAAAAAATGGATTACTCCGCCTTCTTCAATTTGAAATACAGAACAGAATTTTAATTAATTCTTTTTTAAGTACATTTAATAGATAAATTATACACTATAAGTTAACTGTATAATGACAAGTGCTAGCAAAATAGGTCGCTGGTCCTGTATGTATGGCGTTAGTTCTGTGAAGCTGACGCAAAGGAAGTGGTTGGAGTTGAAGCTCTTTCCTTGGCGTATTGCTCTATACATTCAGCTCTGTTACCAGAAGGGATGATGAACCAGTATACGACAAACTCATTTTGAAGCAAGTATGACTTCAAGCTGATGCAGGTATGATTTATTCAATAATTATGTTAAAATATTGAAATCCAAATACTACATAAAAAATAAACGGGTGATCTAATACACCCATTTAATAATTATGTCTCGTATCACTTAAAATAATATAACTTAATAACTCATTTAATACATATTTAACATGATTTTATTTCAAATATTGCACACCCATTTCTCACAGGTTGCACTCTTTTATATCTCTACCTAACATTATATATTGATATTATAAAATATATATGTATATTAAAATATTATATATTCTATCTACAATCTTATAAAATTGAACACTAAATAAATGTTGATCCTTCACCAAAAGAAGAGAATCACATATAATATTTAAGTTTTGATGATAAAATTCTATAAATTAATTTAAAATTGAAAACAAAAGTATAATTTAAATTTTGCAAATATGAATTAGTTTTGGTTAACTTTTCAATAATTGTATCATTAATTAAGTAATGAGTCAAGAAATTAAACCCTTATGCAACCAAAAATTTATACACACACACACACATATAGATATATATATTTCATGTTGATTGAATCAAACTCATTTAATAATTGTGTCAATTTTTATAGAGATGATACCTTTTTCACCCCCAAAGTTTAATATAGTAACCAATTTCATCTTTATTATTTAAATAATAGCTCATTTCATCCTCATTTTTTAAACAATAGCCTAAAACACACTTTGGTTAATTAAGGGTAAAATAGAATTTTCAAATAAGGATCCTTGTCATCCGTCAATTTGACAATAAATATAATTAAGAAAACATCTACATTTGTGTATAAATTTAAAATTTAAGGATAACTTAATGATTAAACAATAATAACACTAAATAATATGTAAAATATATATTCAGGGCAAAAAAAAAAGATTTCACAGGCACCACAATAATTTTTTTTATTCTTTAGTTTGTCTTGAATTTTAATATGGTAAAGATAAATAAATAAATGATCAATCAATACTATTATTTGACCCGAAATGAACACAGACTCCTTCATTTAATTTTATAAAATACACTAAAGACATAAAAACACATTTAAAAATATTGCACAGTAAAGTATACTGCATTAAAGTATATGTATTTTTTTTAGGTTATCCTTAACCTCAATAGGGGCAGTTATTCGTAATTAAAAAAAAAATTACTATCATCAACATCATCATGATTATTATTATTATTCAAAAAATTAATTAACTTCATTAAAAAAATTTAATGAACACACATATGCGTAAATGCATTATTTTTTTAGCTTGATTCATTCCTAAATTCATATCGGTAATGAAGTGATGCAGTTGGAGACTTTGCTTGAACCCTTGCTTGGTCTATGTAATATTAATAATGTGGGTAAAGAACCATTTTTTTTTTTTTTTGGTGCTATTAGTATGCTTAGCAAAATTCTAATGCACCCACACCCCCCTTAGAGAGGACTGTACCTTTATTAAATTTAAGATTGTAACTCTGGGGAAAATAACATTTTACTCTAGTAAACTTAAGATCAAAGATAGATATTACCTTTGTTTTTATGATAAGACAAAAATTACATTCTTATTTAACCATATTGTGTTATTATTATTTTTTTTTGTTTTGTTTTTCATATTGTGTTATTTCATATGTTAAAAGAAAAGAAATTTTCGGTGAGTGTTGAATGCCAAGCTAGGACCTCTTACATCGTAGTTGTTGATTCATTCTTCAAAAGCAGGATTAACATTATAAAACAAAAATAGGTATGTCCCCTTCCCCATCCATTAGTAGCAAAATAGAGAATACATATCTGGGAGCTAAGCATACAAGTAGCAATGTTGGAGCTAGAAGTCACTTTTTAATTTAACCGCATTGTGTTGTCTCATATGTTAAAAATAAATAAATAATTCAGTAAGCGCCGAATGCCGAGCCTGGTCTCATAGAAGCATCATAAAATAAAAAGAGATATTTCCCCTTCCCATCTACGTTATTGAAATAAAAGATAAGGTACGGTCTCTATCTAAAGAATATGGGTCTCATGAGAAGTCTATACTTAATTTTGTGAGTGATTGTACTTAATATTAAATGTAAGATAATAAAATTCTAATACATTGAAAAAGAATTGCTTGCTGTTGTGTTTGCATTTGATAAGTTAAGGGTATATTTAGTTGGCACCGAGGTGACTGTCTATACAGACCACTCAACAATAAAATACTTGATCTCCAAGAAAGATGCCAAACCAAGACTGATCATATGGATACTTTTGCTACAAGAGTTTGATTTGGATATTAAGGACAAAAGAAAGGACTGAAAATTAGGTAGCAGATCATCTATCACGATTAGAGGCAAATGCAAGAACTAGAACAGACAAGCTATCACAGAAAATTTTCCTAATGAACAACTATCAATGCTTTAGCATGCACCAACGCTGCAGCAGTCAAGATTTCTATGGTATACAGACTTTACCAATTACCCAGTAAGTGGACTGCTGCACTTAACTTAACCTATCAGCAGAAAAATAAGTTTTTCCATTATGTCAAAACCTATCAATGGGATGACCTTTACTTATATAAGGTGTGTTCAAATCAAATCATTCGAAGATGTGTGCCTGATTAAGAAATTCCAAACATATTACAGGTATATCATGCTGCAGCATATGGAGGATATTTTAAAGGTCACAGAACAGTATTAAAAATGTTACAAGCGGGTTATTACTGGCCTTCTATCTTTAAAGATGATTATCAATTTGTTCAATGTTGTGACAAGTGTCAAGAACAAGAAACATCTCTCAGAAACATGAGATGCCACTCACCAACATTCTGGAGGTGGAGCTTTTTTATGTATGAGGGATAGATTTCATAGGACCATTCTCACCTTCCTTTGACAATTTATACATTTTGGTGGCTGTGGATTATGTGTCCAAATGGGTAGAGGCTTTACCCTTACCTATTAATGATGCTAAGGCAGTGGTGAAATTCCTTTAGAGGAATATTTTATCAAGGTTTGGAACTCCTAGAGCCATAATTAGTGATGAAGACACTCATTTTTACATTAAGGTATTTACTGCAGTATTGGTGAAATATAGGATCAAACATAAGATTGCTACAGCATATCACCCTCAGTCAAATAGACATGCAGAAGTATCCAACCAAGAGATCAAAAAGATTTTAGAAAATGTGGTGAACCCTACTAGAAAGGACTAGTCTCTTAGGCTACATGATGCTTTATGGGCTTACCACACAACCTACAAGACAACACTTGGCATGTCTCCATACATAATTGTTTATGGAAAAGCTTGCCATTTGCCAATAGAATTAGAGCATAAGGCATATTGGGCACTAAAACACTTAACATGGACATGAATGCTGCACAAAATATAGAAAGCTGCAACTATGTGAAATAGAAGAGTTAAGATTGTTTTCTTATGAAAATGTAAGGATTTACAAGAAAAAAACAAAGCAATGGAATGACAAACAAATTCAGCAAAGGAACTTAATACGAGGCCAGCAAGTTTTGCTCTACAATTCAAGATTAAAGCTATTCGCAAGGAAGTTAAAATCAAGATGGTCAGGCTCTTTTAGACTTATCAAAATCTATCCTTATGGTGCTGTGGATCTTAAGGATGAGAGAACGGGTCAAGAGTTCATGGTAAATGGGCAACGGGTTAAACATTATATTAATAATGCCATACATAACTAAAGAGAGGATTTATTCCTCAAAGATCCAGCTTGAGCAAGTAAATGAAGGTCAGGCTGAAAGACCTTAATTCAAGATTTAGTTGGAAGGCAACCTAATGAGGAAAGTATTTTAGATTTTAAGTGTTACTTTAATTATTATTTATTTATTTATTTTTATTTATTTATTTCATTTTCACTAGCATATTTTGATTTCTTTGATTTTTGTAGTTAAATTCATTCTGAAAAAAAAAAAAAGTGGGGGTTTTACTATAGATTGCTACAGCATCCAATTATCTGCTACAACAGGAGTTCAGATTGTCAAAAGAGATTAAAAACCGAGGATTTTTACCATTGGGCACAAATATGATAGTTGGCATGGCAAATTCAAATAAAAATAATAAGGGATTCCATAATCCCTAAATTTTTGAATTGGATTATCTTGCTTGTTTAAATTGATCCAATTTTGAATTTAGAATATTCCTCTTTCCCACTTTATCACAATTAATTCTTTCATTAATTCCTCTTCTAAGTTTCTCATTTATTTACTTTTACCAACACTATATATTAAGGGTTAACTATGTGTCAGCTTCTCACTCGAAATCTTTGTTCTCTTCATTCGTAGCTTTCAAAAGGACCACAACATTGTGTGAGGCCAACATGTCCCCTTAACACCCCACAGCATAACCCTGAGTGTTTCCATCATGACGAGATATAAGAGAATAATAGTTAGACTGAAAGACCCTTCTCACTTTCATAACTACAAAGCCGAGAACAAATTCGAGGAATTTATCGAGCCATGAAAAATGTTAGAGGAGAAAGTTTTCCAATTCCCGCCACAACCATCAGGGACATTCAACACAATTTACGTTGTTGTAGTAAAAAGGGGTTAACTAGACTTCTGTGCCCACCCACGGGACCCAGTGTTGTCACTAGTCAAATAATTTTATGCCAACTTGTTATGGCAAGACCAGCGCACCATAAGGGTAAGAAATTCACAGGTTCCTTTAAAACCACAAGTTATTAATGCATTTTACAATTTACCCTCTGATGTTGATTGTGAATATTCTAAGATGATTGGAACAATGACTAACAAAAAGTGGAATGAGGTGCGTAAGGCTCTGACTATTGAGGGTAGTTCTTAGGCTAATGAGAAGGCTAGAATAGTGAATAGAATCGACCTAAAGCCAATTGCAAAAGTTTGAGTGAAATTTCTTAAGTCTAGGTTAATGCTCACTACACACACAACGACAGTGTCCCAGGAGAGATTGATGCTCTTATATGTCCTTTTTAAAGGCCTACCTATAGATGTTGGAACTATTATATATAGGGAGATTAGGGACTATACTATGAAAAAACACAAAACTACAGGGTTGTTGTTCTTTTCCTTCATTACCAGTATTTGCATTATCTCTGGAGTACATGTCTCTGCCAACGATGAGAGAATTAAAAATAAAGGAGCATTTACTGCTCGAACAATTGAAAGAATTGTTGGAGAACCTGCTGTTGGAACACCACAAGAGCCTGTTGCTGTAACTGGAGCCAGGAGAGCCATGAGGCTTGAAAAACGACTACAGGAATTACCCAATGTGATGAAGCACAAAGAAGGGAGAATGATCGGTTCTGGACCTACCTAAGTCACCTTGAGAATCATTTGCATAACTTTACTGTGTACATGAAAGGTAAAAACCAAGATCTTCTTAATGACTTGTTGTAGTAGTTTAACTTTGACGAAGCAGCAGAGGAAGCTCCAACAGCAGAACCAACAGACAATGAGGAAAAATCTAGTTCTAAGGAAGAACCACTGCCAGCAGAGGAACAAAAAGAGGAGGAAGCAGGAAGCAGCTGAACAAAAATAAAAAGAGGAAGTAGAGGAACGGTAGGAGGAAGATGAAGAAGATCAGGGAACAGCTGATGAATTAGAAGAGGAGTAAGAGGAGGCACCTACAATGGTGCCCCTTAAAAAAAAGGTAAGCACATCATCCAAGATGAAGAGGAAGAGATAAAAGATGATCAAGATGATGAGCCATCAACCCTCTCCCATAAAGGCAAAGAAAAAGTCCTCAGCGAAGAAGACTCTGAAGATGACCAAGAGCAGATTGATGCAGAAATTGAGGTAGTGGTTACTAAGGCTACGTGAACAGCTATAGAAAAATAGAGCATGTTGGATATCATTGTTGAGATAACAGCTTAGGAAATTGCTCCAGCCACTTCACAAAGAACGCCATCAAAATCTCCAGCAGCAACACTAGTTAAAAAGAGGGCCAGCAAACGAAAATGGGCACAACAATCTGAAGGTGCTACAACACTAGAAGAGCCAGACCCAAAATGTACAAGATATCATCTACCCAAGATTTCTAAACTAGCCGGTACCCCTCCCATCAGCCCAACACCCAGTAAAAAGAAGAAGCTATCAACTGCTACCACAATGAGTTCCCTTAAGGACTGCTTACGGAGTAGCTCTAAAAAAAAGTGATGTCATCTAGCAACCAGCATTCGCTGCAAAGATTCTGCATCAACAGGGGAGTGCCGCTACCATTCTCAATTTTTAAGTTTTCATCAAACACTTGTTCGATTTATCTTATTTTTATTTTGTTATTTAATAGTTTATGACTTTTTATTTATCTGTTGCATGTTTGGTTTGCTTGTTTTGTTTACAATCTATGTGTTTTTGTGCATGTGAGGACACAGCACTTCTCAAGTTTAAGAAGGATTGTGTTGTGATAAGAATAGGCTTGTGTTGTGTGTTTTGTTTATGCTTGTGAATATGTGTGTAAAGACTGTGTTATCTAAGTTTGCATATGGATAGAGTACCTAATAAGGATAAATTAAGTGTTCAGTATCAAATTTTGTGATTACCAAGTAGGGGTAGTTTAAATATGAGGGCTGAATTTCTGTCTCAACACTAGGCTTTGATTAGGTTTTGTGAGAATGCTATAGCAGACCTATATTTGCCAAGGTAGAAAATAGCTCGAGTTTAGGGGAAAATTTTTTGTTTCATGTTTTTATTAAGCTATGCTGCACGAAAGTCAATAAATTCTACTCTAATGGCTGAAGTTGCTTAATAACCAGGGCTGAGTATGTACCCCAAATGCAAATTTGAATCCAAAGGCAACAAATGCTATGAGCATTGTTGTAGCAGTGAGACAAAAAAAAACTTATTTTATTATGGGTTCTCTGTCTAGGATATTGAATAACTAGGACTGTTCATGAACCTCATGTTTAATCTTAAGTCAAAGGTGTCTTTAGACAAGACCTTGTTATGAGCCTTGTTATAGCAACTTTGATTTGTGCATTGATTGAGTAATTAGTTGTCATCACCACAAGTGATAGATATTCACATGGAAAATCAATAATACATTGAAGAGAATTTAGTTGTCAAGTGACTGGAAAAAAAAAGAGAAAAAAAGAAGAAAGAGAAAGAGAAAGTTTTTGTTTTAGCACAATTTGAATTTATTGTGATCTTTGCCCCTGTACATTAATGCATTAATTCCTGCCCTTGAGTATGTTGTAGTAGTTGTGCAATGCTGCAGTATCTCTTGACTTGATTAAAGTAGCACACATACACTTTGGATAGAATAAGGCCTAAGTCTATAGCTGACTTGCTATGGTATCTTGCATAATTAAAAAGTGTGATATGAGGGTTAAAAAATCCTCACGAACATGATAACAGAGCTAAGTACGTGTTGCATGAATGTGCATTTAGAATGTTTGTGTGATGTTATTACTTGAGGACAAGTAATGGTTTAAATTTAGGGGTGTGATAACTCTATGAAATGAGAGTTATCTGTAGCACTTTTAGACTCAAATAACTATTACTTATAGAGTAATTGATGCGTTTTAGTTGCATTCTAGCCTAATTTTACATACTTATCTATTTTTAGTTTACTTTTAATAAATTAGGTTGTTTTGGAATAAGTTGTGTGCTTAGATCGTGTGTTTATTGGTAGGCAATTAGAAGAGCAATTTTAAGGAAGGAATACTGTGCAATGGGCTTGGAAAAGTGAGGAAAGAAATTGGCTGCAGAAAAGCGAAAGCTAGTCTGAAATAGTGCAATGTTGTAGCCAATGTTGGAGCAACCATTGCTGTAGCAATCTTGGAACAACAGAGGAGAAAAATTTGCTTCAATCTTAGAAAAAATCTACGATTTACAATTTCCAAATCTGGAAGATTCGTGCCTTAGACGTCCAGTTGCCCTAGTTTTCCATTATAAAAGGAAGCGCACACAAGAAAAAAAGAAGAGCCTTCAACCATAAGAAATAAGAAGAAAAGAAAAAGAAAACAACAAGAAGAGAAGAAATTCCAAACTGAAACAAGAAGATTGCAGCCATGGGGAAGAAGAAATCTAACATCTAGAAGGGACAACCAGCCTCTGTCTCTTTTCTCTTCATTTTCTCTCATTCATGATGATGTATTTGATGGCAAAAATGGTTTTAGTTTCTATTTTGTTAAGAATCATGAACTGATTTTATTTATGGTTGAGTGATAAACAAGCTTGATGGTTTATTGACTGAAATTATATGTTGCTACATGATTGTTATAGCATTTTGTTTTGATAATAGTGCATTTACTATTTTGGCTGACCACCCATTTAGTAATACTAGCTAAGAAAGAGCCATAAAATTGCTTGCTTTAGTGGATCATATCAAAACAATACTTAGTTTTAAATTAGGTTTCCCAAGTTGGGTTAACTTTTGAATAGGGTTATGCTTATTTTAAAACTAGTGATGAACTAGATATAGGGATTCACCTTGTAGGGTAATTAGGAACTTTGATCATATAATGCTATATCTTGTGTGGTTTAACAACCCATTGTTAGGTTGCATATAAATATAAGATGTCCAACATGCGACAGCTGAGGATACATTAGAGTTCCGCCCAATGCTATAGTAATTGTTGTAGCAACGATACTATAACAGGAAAATAATCAATACTATTAAGTGTGTTGATTCACTCAACTACATTACCTCTAGTGATTATATTCTTATGTGAGACGTGTTAATTTAGTTTATCGCATTTTATTTATTGTTATTTATATTACTTAGTTTAATTTAGTTGATAAAATAACTCAATTTGATTTAATTGAATTTGCACAGCAATTAATTACTGTAACAACTCTGATAGCATCAATCCCTGTGGAGACGATACTCAAATACTTATCACTTTATTACTTGTTGTATACACTTGCGCACTGACACCTATATATTAAGAAATTGACCAACACCTCTCAATCTTTTTTTATCTCAACTCCATCTACATATGCTACATTACTCTGTCTAATCCTTTACAACTCATTTGTTAAAGATTTTCGCTTTTTTGTTCTTCCACCAAACTCTTTCTTGCTCTAAAGTTTTAGCTAAGCCATTGTCATCTTGGCCGATTTTTTAAAAAGTTGCATAAGGTTCACATCAATCCACACCCTTTGTCTATTTCACTCATTCTTAATTATTTCTTTATAGACATTATAAGAGCTTTACATATCCTCATAATGAACTCTACCCTTGCTCTTTCTTCTACCATTTAGCTCAATATCCCTCTCCTCAACTTACATTATCACAGGACCACGGTCTAGGCTCCAAGACTCTAAACTAATAACTGTCAATTTATAGAACTAGTTACCCCAATCATAGTTGCACAAAAATCTATCTAGTCTCTCCTCTATAAAATTTGATCTATATCTCTGATTTGACTATTTAAAAGTTCTTCCTATACATCCCAAGTCAGTTAAACCACATTCTTGGATTGCATCTTTAAATTCAAACATCATATTAACGTCCCTAGTATTTCCCTTTTTTTTCTCATGTAAGTGAAAATTTTGATTAAAGTCACCAAAACATAACCATGATAAAAAGGATAAGCTTGTTAATCATTTCATCAACATCCATGTGTGTCTCTTTTGTGTTGTTTATGAATGCCCATAGACCTCAGTGCATCTTTAATTTGGACCTCTTTCATTACAAATCTTGGCATTTATATGGTGTTGACTGTAAGAAGCTATATTTACATCTATATCAAAACTTCATATGTTAAGCCCCCTCTTAATCCATTTCTACCAACTGTAAAGCAATTCTCCAATTTCAGCTCAACACAAACAACATTCATCTGTATAGGCCTCATCTTTGTTTCACATAAGAAGACAATTTGTAGCTTATGTGTTTAGAGAATATGTTTGAGTGATGTACGGGTATTCCCCAATCCCTGGACGTTCCAACTGATGATTTTTGTGGCTATCGATGGGCTAGCTACCAGCCTCCGCTGTTAATTCATCAATGATTGTCTCTCCCACCTTTATTTCTTCCATGTCTTGTTTTTCTAGACTTGAAATGAGCTTTTCTAAAGACCAAGTTTCACTCAGTGCTGCTACTGTCATCATCTAGCTGCATATTTTTTATTTTTTGCCTTTTGAGTTCAACTTTTCTACTTATCGCATAGGCCTTTCCTTGGCAATTTGCCCCATTTAACTTTCATCCTTAGCAGTTGACACGACCTACCCCCGAATCCACAATACGAATCTACCTAATTTTATTTAATCATTCTGCATGAACGAATTAATAAGGATTTTTAAAAATTCAAGAAAGTCTCCTTAAAATTATCACATAACCAAATCTGTAAAATTATAAATCAAGGACTCCTAAAATAATTTAAAATACAACTATTTTCAAACAACCAATCACCTCAACAAAATACCAAATTATTCGATATCTAATATCAGAGAAAATACAAATATTCTCAATAATCCCCGAAATGTAATAAATTATACAATCCGATATTTCTCAATAAATACATCTATGACTCATAACATCATCATATGGCCAGAATTACAAAAATAACTATTGTTCTTTGAGTTGATTTGACTTCATTGCACTTTTAATCTCTGTGGGGGGAAAAAATATAACAGGATAAGTATAAAACTCAGTGAACTCAGTGAGTATATAGTAGCTTTTTAACTTAACTTTACTCTAAAATAATTAATCATATCAAAACATCATTTCATCAAAATATCATAAGAACTTAAATACTAAAAACTATCACCAAACAAGTACCCAGGGGAATAATCTCATCATATCCAGACCTCGACGAACAGGCAATGACGTACTATCTGGGTACAATCATGCCCCGAAACTACATAAATAGACAGGGAAGTACTATCTCTTACCTAATCATATCCGAACCTCAACAGACGAGCAATGACATACTATCTGGGTACAATCAACCCCTGGAACTACACTGATAGATAAAAAATGTCATCTCATATCTCATCATATCCGGACTTCAACAGACGGGCAATGACGTACTATTTGGGTACAACCATGCCCTGGAGCTACAAGGATAAATCAAAAAATATTATCGCATATCTGTACATGTATAATCTGGTCCCAAAAATTATGCAGCTCTTAAATTTGATTAAATTCATAGTTTGGTGTAGTAAACTGAAGTTTTCAAACTTTACTGGCGGTGAGCCTAGGCTGTGAATAGAAAGAATTACTAATTAAGATGCTTTTTCAAGTAGCTTTTGATACATGTCCTATGAAAATGTTGAATTGGTTAAAGTAATATATCCAAAGGTTTGATTTATTTTTATTGTTTCTAGATAGCTGAGTATTGTTGTTTGAAATTTTATAGGCCTTAATCATGCTAAATCTAGGCTATTTTCATGAGATTTCGGCAAGTTTAATTTTTTAAGGATGAATGGAATTTTTTTTCAGATTGAGGCGTAATAGTTGTCTCTCATTCTCAACTATTTGTGGCTTTCTTCAGGTGTGTCTTCTATGATATATCTCTTTTAACATCATTATTTTCTGTTTATTGTGACTAAAACATACACATTACATTTAGCTTACTTTTTTAAGGGGTGAAAGAGTGTTGATCTATGAATTGATTGTTCATGGATCGAGCAGTTTACTTGATATTTATTTGGCTAATAGTGCAGTTTACTTCATATATATTTGGCTAAAATATGCTATTCATGGATACAACATTTTTATCTTCGAGCTTATAAAGAATGTTGTGATGACCTTGGCGTAATTAGACTCGAAATTGTTCCTCTGACTTTTCTTGTATGGTACATATGCCCTTACCATGTGGTAAGTCATTACTTGGAGATTATTCTTTGTATCCAATTATAAGGTATGGTAAGTCATGGCCATTTACAGTTATGAGTTATTGGTAGAAACACTTTAATCACTACAAAGGGTCTTCTTTTGTGTATTTTATCTAGTTAATTTCCGCTCATTGATATGGTTTTTTCCTAATTGATTTCATGGAATTATCATGTCCAAGTAATCCTCATATGCATACATATATGCTTCGATAGAGGAAGAAAGAACTTTCAAAATCAAAAAGAAAAAAGAATGAAATGGCTATAATATTTGTAATTACAGTATTCATTAATATATCCTATCCAAATATTGAAAAATCTAGAGAGAACTTTGTTTGTTTATAATTATTAATCTAACCATTTCTTGAAATGTTACACACGCAATCCTCTTGTGGATTTACTGTAATTTTTTTATTAAAAAGACTAAATATTTATATAATTTTTGTTATATCCAAGTCCCAACGCATGCACTACTAATTAATAATCAATTTATTATTTTATTATTTTATTCTTACATACTCAATTAATTAATTTATTATTTTATTCTTACATAATCAATATATTCTTTGATGATCGCAAATGTTTCATTTAATGTAATTATGCTAGACAATTAAAATTATTCTTAATTGGGGTGAAACTCAAGAATTGAAAAATATCTACATACTTTCTCAGAATTAGTACTTATAAAGTGACTAAAATTCTTAAGCTTTTAAATAAAATCACTTAAGTTTGCTTTTGCTTTATTCCAAATGAGGACAATTCATATTAACATGATACGTAAAATGGAATCCTAGAAAAAATGTAGCGAATTACATATTCCAAGCACAACATGTCTCAATAAACAAGTAACATATACTAGTTTTGAAATACAAAACAATAATTTAAATGAAAAATAAGCAAATGCAATTATTTAATATTGCATATATTACAATTATTTATTTTAAGGTTGGTTGGCCGTAGGGGCATGCTCTTGCTCTGAAAGTGGAATTACTGAAGTGCATGTTAGTCGATTATACCCCTGCAATCAACACCTACCACATTTACGATGCACAGTGTCTTTCCCTTGAGAAGGTATTCTATTAGTTTGCGGCCGTCCTACCTCTCGCTTTTTCATAGGTGGTGATAACACATATACACACACCTCTTGTGAAACATTCCATTCCTCTTGTGGACCCACAAGATAAATGCTCTCTACATATACTGTAACCCATGCATTGACAGAATAATAGTGGGAACATAAATCATAGACAAAATAGTTATGCATATGCTTACGCACAGCTACCACATGTTCACAAGGAAGTTAGTCAATTTGAAATTCATAGCAACTGTAAGTCTTTTGTAGAACATCAACATGTCCATCAAGGTCGCCATCTTTAACTATAAACTTGTGGAAATTAATCTGTATTACTGGATATGTGTGTGATTTTTCCAATTTCTCTTTCAACTATTTCTCAGCCCAAGTAGTCATTAGAGTACATGCATTCATTGCCATTTCTCACCTTTTTGTAAACCATTCTTGCAACTTGTCAATAATAGAATCCATTAACTTATGAATAGACAAGTTGCATGCTTCTTTAATATAGAATTCATGCTTTTTATAATGTTAGTCGTCATAATACCATAACGCCTCGCCTCAAAGTGAGAATGAGCCCACTTTTCATATCTAGCATCAGTAAGGTACTGATGAACATTTAAACTAACATTGCAGATGGCATTCATAGATTGAGTAAATTTGATAGGTCGGTATGCCTTTGCAGCCAATTCAAACAAAGCACCCACATTAACTTCCTTAAAATGAGCATTTACATTTCGTTTTAGATGAAGTGTACATATACCATACGCTGCATTAAGAAACACTTTATTAACTCATTTCTTAATGCTTCCATAGTAGTAACTAAATACTAAATTAGGAACATCACCATTGGACTCTCTTAACTTCATAAAAAACCATTCCCATAAAGCGTCGTTCTCACTATCACCTAAACCAAATGCAACAAGGTAAAGTTGATTGTTGCCATCAAGAGATGTTACAATGAATAATGTTCCTTTAAACTTGCCCTTTATGAACATACCATCAATGCCAATAACGGCCTAATACTTGAAGTGAATCCTCTCAAAGAACTTCCAATGGCCATGAAACAATATTTGAAGTTGTTTGCACTGTCTTTTTCAATGAATGTTTGACTTCTAGGATTTTTCTTTTCAAGCATTGTCATGTATGAGGGTAATAAATGGTTTGAATATTCTGAAGTACCCTTAACCATCTCCATTGCAAACTCCCTTGCTCTCCATGCCTTGTGATAACTTATTTTATAAACTCTTTTCTTTTTGGAAATCTTGTCTAATATCAAATGAGGCTTATAAGAAGATGAGGCACCATTAAACTTATGCCGGAAGTTTTGCCCAACTAGCTTTAATGAAGCTTGGCAGTGATCTTTTTGTTGCGAATCAATGGACCAAGTATAACATTGGAACCTTGTTTTCACAGCTAGTGCTTTAAGCTTTTCTTGCAAAGCCTCTTTGACTCAAACACCTCTTTTACCATCGACACATCACTATCACCAGCAACTTTTGTTGACAATAAATTACTACTACTAGCAAGTAAATTTATTCTGGGCATATATGCATTATTTGAGGTTTTTGAAGTTGCAGTAGCTGGAGCATTATCTCCTAATGCTGAATCAATAGCTAATGGTGGCTCATCCAAACAATTAGCTGTAGTCACAAATTCATTAACTGCTTTTTGTTCATCAGTAGGTTGCATTACTGAAAACACTCAATTGGTGATTCATCTACAACAGTAAAATAGTTCGAACTGACAATAGGAAATGATGGAGGCATGTGGGCTAGAGAAAGCATGACTCTCTTCCCATGAAGGACGAGGTAAAGGTTGTCTATCCATGGGAATTGCTGAAATTGATTTTCGTTTTAAAGTAACGCATAGTGGGTTTCTAAACTCCATTCTGCTAAATATTTCCTCTAAGAAGAACTCCACATCATCGTTGGTTTTAATTGTAACTAGCGGCATAGGATCAGATGTCTTAAGCTTGAACTTTATTGTGATTTCAAATTCTGAAGTATTTATGTCAATAACTTGAGCTACTTTCTCCACCAATTTCGCATATGTTGTCAATTGTGGTATCATCATCCCTTTAGCCTTAGAACCTTTAAACCTATACTCATCATTTTGTTCAATCCATTCACCATTGAAGAGAATAGGCACACGTAAACCATATCTGTCGATACAATAAAAACAATAATATCAAATTTCATATATAAGTAACTACACGACTTATATGATCTACATGACTAACATGACCTACACGACTGCACGACCTACACGACTACATTACTTACACGACCAATATAACTACATGACTTAAACTGAATGAATACACGATGCGAAACATTTTCGGCATAAATATGGTATCTTGCTAAAAAAAATAATGAAATAACCTACATTACGCATATGTCAACATATATTTCTATATATAAGTGAAAATAATTGAAAATAAAACATTATAATGTGAGGAAAATTTCTAAATTTTCCTAAAAAATATAAAACTTAAAACCTAACAACAGTAACATACCTTATTGGATTGTTTAATGAGGATTGCACTTCCTTTCAATTGAAAAAAGTGTGGGAGTTAAAGAAGTGAATACATAGTTGTATTTGTATAAGAAGTTATAAGAGATTTTGAGAGAATTTGGGAGAATTTCAGTAGAGAGGGATTTGAGTGTAAGAACTAAGGAGAGAGTGAAAAGGAGTGGATTTGATGCATTCATTAAGGGCATTTCAGACTTTACACACATTTGTTAGGGTATCCATAAAAATCAAAAAGGGAATAGGTATTTAAATAATTTTACAACTATTGAAGGGTATTTAATTAAAAACCCCATTGCGACCTTCTAATCCTTCTCCATTTTTTTTTCTCAATTGAAATCTATTTTAGTGGACGAATAATAATTTAATTAGCCACCGAGTCAAGTTCAGCTTTTAATTAGGCAAACCCAGTGCATAATTTAATTAGCCAATCATTTATTTTTAAACATATCACTAACATTAGGTCTAACTTGAGAAGATTTATGATTAATTGTGCTCTTGTATTTCCGACCAGTGTATTATTTATTACCAATGGTAATTTATCCTTAAAAAAAATTAATAATTTTTTAATGTTTTTTTCTTTTGTAAAAATATTTATTACCGAAGGTAAATAAAATCCTCAAAATATCTCCTGCTAACGCTATTGTTTGTTATATTGGGTATGAAACGAACTGTTAATTCCATCTCATAATCTACCATGCATGCATGAAGGAAAGTGAGAAATCCCACCTATAAGTTGTCAATTATCGTTTGTCAACAGTAAAACGATCTCAGCCTTTAATTATTTCTAACGTTCGGTTGAGATTAAAAGTTCTAATAATAAGCATATTCAAAGTGTTTATTGCAATTCATTTCTAATTGACGAATGTGCGTATAAAATGATTATCAAAATCAGTATTCATATACAATCAAAATGGGTGGTAGTGGTCGTGTGGCTCATATCTAGAATCAAAATGGGTTCATGGTTGTTATAATCATATTCAAAGTGTTAATTGCAATTCATTTACAAATGATCATATCAGGCTGAGGAGAAACAGTTTTGGGTAGAGATAGATTGACTAGGTGGCCCTGCTTTAAGGAACTCCAGCAAAATTTCAGCCCTGTTTAAAACTTGATGACAATCCTCCCTTGAATTACCGTAAAGAGCCTTATTTCGTGATTTCCAAATTAACCAAGCCAGCCCCATAAACAATACAAGAATTTCAGCTCCTTTCTTAGCAAAACAAGAGAACGGCGTATAAGATGTACCGGCAAACCAAGAAAAACAGGGCTTGAGCTTCCAGACTTTGTTTACAAGTGTCGGAAAAGATCAACTGCCGATGATTCATCCAGCAATTTTTAGCAAACTTTTGCCTGACTGCAGGAACTGAGCAAATCAAAGAGCCAACTATTCTGGTGAGAGCATAAGCAATGGCACTAAATCGGAGAGCCTCAGGTTCCTTGGCTAACAAGGCTGCCGTTCCCAGTCCATGACCACTGAAACAATTGGACTGTGTTAACTTGAAGCATATATATAACAAGAAACTATATTTCCTGGACTTTGGACCGCCCAAGATATGAACATCTCATAGAAATATGATCATCCAACTCTGTGAATGTGGTCTTATGAAACTTGTTTTCTTCGTGACCGAATGATAAAGAAAAGGCCGTATTTCAACACTATAAAATTAAGTTGATAAATACGTTGAAAGCACTCGAATTACAATAATGTACTAGGCATGTTATTAAGCATTGATGTTAATTGAGACAATCAACAAACCAGAAAATGCAGAAGTACAAGTCTGATGATTATACTAATGAGATAAATGCTAGAGAAATTTTTTTATATAATGACCTAATTGTACCAAGGGATTAGAAGTAGCATGTCTGGCAGAAAAATAATATGGTTTAAGTTTTCACTGATTCATCAATTTCAGACGTAATACCTTGATACGGATTTGTCAAGGTTGCTTGCGCTAAATATGCTCCAATCAAACCAGTTACTACACAACCGCCGCCGTGAGGTGAATTGGCACCTGCAAACAATAAGGCAAATGAATTTTTCAAAGACAGCTCTGAGTTACATAGAGATAATTTGTGTACTAAATATTTCTCTGAATATGTTTATGTAAATGAGAGTTGTAAGAAGTAAATATTATTCCGTGGAAGCATATTAGTGTGTCATTTAAGAAAAATTAAAAAAAAAAATCAAATGATTTTGTGATTGTCTATGTAGAACAAATGAACACAAATAAGAAAGGATTGTTTATGTAAACGACAGAGTATAATATAATTATACCTTCAAACATTGAATCAATTTTTAAATCTCTAAGGCCATGTCTGTTTTGAAGAAAGTAAAGGAGAGGAAAAGAGTGGAATGGAGAGGAAGGAAGAAGAAAGAGGGAGGAGAATAGTGAAATTAAATTTCATGTTTAAGCCACATAAAATTTTATAGTAAAAGAATTAAAATTTTTTCTTTGGATAAATTTTCATTTGCCTTAAAATACTAAACTATTTATATTAGTAATGAAATAAAATTTAATATCAATACCAAACTTTTAATGTCAAAAATCTTAAAACAATTTATGATTTTATTATTATTATTATTATTATTATTATTATTATTATTATTATTATTATTATTATTATTATTATTATTATTATATATAAAATAAAAACAGCAGCCCGATGTGATTTAAGGCAAGATGAAAGCGATGTCCAGAAGTAGTTAAGACAATGATTAATTTATATTTCTATATTTTCATATTAAATAAATAAATAAAGTCTATTTATTTAAAGTGTTTTAAAGATTCATTAAATTTAATTAATATAAAATTATTTATAATATTAAAGTGATAAAATAAAATTATAAATAATAATTATTATGGCATTCAATAAGTTAAAAAGTTGAAGGGTAAATTTGAAAATTTTAGTTTCCAACATAAGAGGAATTTAAATTTTTCACTCTTTGAGGTAAAATTCAAGTTCCACATTATGATGGATATTAAATTATAATGGAAATTAAATTCTTATATATTTTTGTCTAATCAAACAATGGAAATAAAAATAGAATTTAAATTACTTTTCTCCCTCATTCTCTCCTCTACCAAACATCACCTAAAAGCATGCTACACAGTTAATCTTAGGTGGAAAACAATATTTAAAAAAAAAAATGAATCAATTTTTTTCACACTTTCTTAGCGTTAGTAGTTGAAACCACCAAAAAGAGCCATACACTTCGAATTTTTGTGATTTATTTTAGCCGACCAATGGCTGCCATTTGGCAATAATTAATTGGTAGACAGACTTATTATTGTCCCGTTGTGGGCAAAAGCTTCTATAAAAATTTCATCTATCTCTAAGACAGTTTGTAACATCTCACTTCTCCACTGAAACAAATTTATTATTGCAAAAGAATATCTAAATAAAATATACTTCTGACTTCCCTTTGCAGTTTTTTAAATCTGCTCTTGTCATCTTTTCTTTCTTTCGTTCTTCTTCATTTTTTCAGTTTTTGTTATTGTTACTTTTATACATCTATAAAAGGTTATATTTATAATATAAAGATATTGGAGGAAACTAATGATGGTTATACTGGCGACCAGCTCAAAATTTACTTGACTCTTACCTTTGTTTTTTGTTCGTCTAGTTCAATGGAGGAGTTAAGATCATTAGTTGTTCAAACACTTTGAAACACTTTGCTGGAGTTCCTTAAGACATGGTAAAAGAAAGCAATCATTGTTATAATCATATTCAAAGTGTTTATTGCCATTCATTTCCACATGATGAATGTAGGTATAGCAAGATTATCCATATCAGTATTCATAAGCAATGAAAGGTGGTAGTGGTAGTGTGACTTATATCTAGAATCAAAATGGGTTAATCGTTTTGACTATATGATTAAACATGGTTAAGCAATGAAAAGGGTGGTAGTGTAGTGTGACTTATATCTAGAATCAAAATGGGTTAATCGTTTTGACAATATGATTAAACAT